>PVJC01003251.1:0-72201 GCA_004026665.1 Murina feae
CTTTTTTACAACTATTCAAGAGAGCCTTAATTTGGGGGTATTGTTGTCCATTCAATGGTTCAGTAAGTTAATTGCAGGTACTAGGTCCCCATAATGGAGGCAGAGAGGAGGGTGGCTGGGACCAAGGCAATGGTAGTGAAGGTGACAGGTTCAATGACATAGCATATGCAAAGAAACAGTCATCTCCAGGAGATGCTGGCTCGTAGTGGAGTTACCCATTCTGAATCCCAAGACTCATCAAGAATTGATTGGTTGGTGGAATGGCAGACCCAGGTGAGTGATGACAAGTTGGAGAGTCAATGTCAGGATTAGAAAAGAAACTTCTTAAGCATTTGGCATAGATCAAACGAAATGAACTGAAATCGAGGCAAAACGGAAGAGTTCATGCTCCCCCCTCATTGAACTCTCTGGGCTATTTTTAAAAATTACACACACACACACACACACACACACACACCACCACCACCGCCACCACACACACACACATACCACACACAGGTAACCCTGTGATCAAGAAGCTTGTTGAAATGCCACAGGTGCCCAGAATCCAGCCTGACCTTGCAATACTCCTCGATCTGAAAGATTATTTCTATGGTCGTACATTTTTTGGTCTAACAAACACAAGAGGCCATGAACTCCAATATCTGAAGCAAACGTGTTAAACATCTGGAATCTGGCGCAAGTTTCTCCTGTGGGATGCATTGTTTGCGCAAACTTTTATTGAGTAAAAAAAAAAAAAGAGTAAGGACTGAGTTTCAAAATAGTCGTGTAACCTAGTAAGAACATTTTTCTGAGGCCAGAGTAAAAATCCAGAGTTCTTCAAACCAGTCAGTAAACAATTTAAAACCAGGCTCCAAATCGGGTCCTAAAACACAAAGTGGTATCTACATGGAATGGACTTAAGTAGCCAGAGTGCGCGCTCTGACAGGACGGCTAGTCCAAACGGAGTGGATTTTTCCAGGCTACAGGCTGACGCTCCCAATTCCTCCAAGAAAGGGCCTGGATTTGCAGGAAGAGCTCTGCCTGCAGTTTAGGGCAAGCTCTGTCACTGAAATGCAGATGACCTTCAGCAATTCCGTGTATCTCTGGGTTTGATTTGCTTTTTCCTATAAAAGATGGAAAGAACAGTATTGCTCCCCAGGTCTTAGGAGTTCACAAGCATAGAAAATAGAAATAAGGTGACAGAGTGTTTAAAAGCTCTGTACGTATAGACACATAGAAGAGGAGGAAATACCAGGAGGGAGAAGAAGGATTGGAATGTCGGGGATTGTTATTGGAAGACGGGAAAGATCAAACAAACTGAGTAAGGCTTTTAATTTTTTTTAATTATTTTTATTGATTGATGAGAGAGAGAAAGAGAGAAAGAGAGAGAGAGAGAGAGAGAGAGAGAGAGAGAGAGAGAGAGAGAGAGATTGATTTGCTGTTCCACTTATTTATTCATTCACTGGTTGCTTCTCGTATGTGCCCTGACCAAAGATAGAAGTCGCAACCTTGGCATATCAGGACAACACTCTTACCAACTGAGCTACCTGCCCTGGCCTGAACAAAGTTCTGTTGTTGTTTTTCCCCAATTGATTTGAGAGAGAGAGAGAGAGAGAAGAAGGGAAAGAAAGAAAGGAAGGGAGACTGCTACGTTGTTCCACTTATTCATGCGTTCATTGGTAGCCCGAACAAAGCTTTTAAAAAAAAACTTTGGTCTTCTAGAATACCTCTTGTACTCCTTTAATATCTCCTCAAAGTGTCCAGGGCAACATCCACTGACTGACAGATGGACATATTCCTCTCAGTCTCCACAATCCATACCCTGAGCATTCTAGGGGTGGGGTGAACAGTATCCACTCCACACAGTGTCACCAAAAATCGCCCCCACTGTCACCGAGAGCTGTCCATCCCATGAGTGCTTCCTCATGATCCTAATGAACTTCCCAGACTGCAGCACCATGTGGGAGCCCTCTCTGCTTCTCGCCCAGGTCTTTAGACCGCAGAGGCACCAGTTCATTTCCCCCTAACGCCTCTGAAGTCTTTCCTTTTCCAATGATGGACATTCTCCCTCTACTCCGATTTGACTTGCCGCATACTTCTGGCCTCTTTGTGGTTTCTGGTTTCCAGCCCGGTGCCAGGATGGACCTTACTGAATTCCCATGGAAGTGGTTCAAATTGGTGAATGTTCTTCCCCACAAAAGGGCAAGGATTAAGCAAATAGCTTTCAGACCCCTGGAGACGCAAGCAGCTAATGGGGTTTAGGACTGGAAAGATTCTGTGGTTCAGAGGAAAGTGAGCTAAACCAGGAATCAAGAAACCTGTATGTCAGTCTACTGCCGGGTGACCAGTAGCTAGTCCACTCCCTGTCCCCAGCCTCAGATTCCTCATTATAAACAGGTGATTGGACCTTGTGACATAATTGCTAGATCCTTAGATCTGTCATGGTCTATATGAAGACATTATCAATAAAATTCCATTACAACCACCTCTCTGGTACATCCATAGTGCGCGGGAAGAGTGAAAAGGTTGCTAGGAACCACGTTCCCAGTTTGTAGAAAGTGAAGAGGAAATGTCCTAATTTCAAGACTCAGTGAAACGAAACACAATGGAATGAAATGGAGTGAGAAGGAAAAGGCTGAGAATGTGCTGAGGGAAGTGGGGCCACTTTGGTCCTGCAAGTTCCAGGAACTGTTTATAAAGGAGCTGTGACTCAGGTGAATGGCTTGGTTGTTTGGAACATTTGAGGTTAAGGAAGGCCTGGGGCCATTGCTACTTGCCAGAATAATAGGGAAGGAAAGCATTTCCACACACATTTTATTTCTCAAAACAACGAAGATGGATCTTTATCCCATTTAATAGATGAGGAAAATGAGCTCAGAGAACCTAACCAACTGATTCCAGGTCACAAACCAGTGAATGGCAGAATTGGGATCCAAATCCAGGTCTGTTCAACCCCAATCCCAGTGTTCCCTCTGCCTCCCCAGATTGGCACCAATACCTGCAGTGGTCTCAGCCAGAGAAGAAGTCCTATAAGCGACCTGGGGGCGTGCGCAGATCATTTTTCTGTTCTCCAGCTCAGGGACCGGCATGCTTTGGAATTGAGAGTGATGGCTACCTGGCCAAGGGCCAAAGCAGGGATTCTTAACCAGCCCAGAGCCAGCAACAGAGTAGAGACTTGAAAAATACTTGTTCAGGAGTTGAGTAAATACCGGATTCAGGTTACAAAAGAAGGACCTGAGGCTCAGCAAGGCCAAGTGACTTTCCCAAGGTCAAGAGCGACCTAAAAAAGGCCTCTCTTTTTCCAGAGAGAGAAGGAAAAAGAACCAGAGATGCATAGTCTCCCAGACTAGAGAACTTCCTACCGTATCACAAATCTCCTAAGGCCAACAGAAATGTTCCTACCCATTTAGGTAGATGAAGTATATTTGGGAGGGGAGAGAATGCTAACCTCCAACCGGGAATATGTATTTGCCTAATGGGTTAATTAGAAAAAGACTTTGCTGTTTCAGGAAGCTAATAGATAGCATGGTTAGTGCAATTTTCGGTTTTCATATGACGCTCTGAGTCATTTTTGTTTATCTTAGCATTTTTTCTTCATGTGTGGTGTTTGCTGATCACAATCACTGGGGCTAGGATTCTTGTCACTCAGAAAGCAATGTACTGACTCCCTCTGAGGGGACGGCAGCTCTCGTGAGTATATTTGGTCATTTAGATCCAAGACCGCGTCCTCTGCTTTCTCAGCCCCAAGTAGCCACCCGATCTGCTTCCCCAGAACCACTTCTCTCAAGGACCCCCAGGGCTCAGTCCCTGGCCCCAAACTCTACTACTGAACACATCCTGCTGCTCATCATCACTACCTGCACCCAATGTCTCGCAGTCACCTCCAGTTCAGATAGTCTATTTGCCCAAGGGTATGTAACTGTGTGGGTAAGATCTACGCATTTCTCTATATGTAAATTATTCCCCAAAATGTTTTTTTTAAGAGATGCACATTTAAAATGAAATTCATCTTCCCTCACTACCAAAACTCATCCTTCTAAAGTCTTCTTCAGCTCAGGTCAGGGTGTCCCTTAGCTCCCTAAGCCTCCACGCCCCATAAATTCCCAAGACCTACTGATTCCATCTCTGATAGCTCTCTTAATTCTTTCCCCTTCTCTCCATTTTCTCTTGTCACTCCCCATCGTCACAGTCACTCAAATGACCATGTACTTTGTGCCAGGCCCTGTATTAGCCTTAAGTCTATAGAGATGAGCAACAGATACATAGAATCTTGAAAGAGCTGGCATTTTAGAACTCCACGTGGTCACCACAACCACAGAAGGAGCAAATCACTGTACACAGTAGCGGGAAACAGGGTGGGCAATGAAGGCGGAGGGTGTCAGGGGTGGGTTGGAAGGCTCTTAGAAGCCGACCTCCAAGGGGAATGTTGACAGATGAATGAGTATTTGCCAAGTGGGTCCAGAGAAGAACTGCCAATGCGAAGAGCTCCAGCAAGAACACCTGAAGGGAATATAGAAGCCTTTCAGGTTTGGGGGAGCTGCTTGTTTATTTGAGAATTCATTATAAAGGAGGGGAAGGGTTGGAGCTGGGCTGGAGTAGTAGACAGGAACCAGACCATGGAAGGCTTTGTCAATTGTGTTGGAGGGGTTGAACCTTAACTGGTAGGCAGAGGAGATGTTGGGAGAGTTTTAAGCAGGGAGCTAGTCAGCCTCACACTATCTGTTTAGAGATAATGAGCTCTCATGTGAACTCCTATCTTAACTCCTATCTCTCCCATTTTCTTTCTTTTTTAAAAAAATATATTTTATTGATTTTTATTTTATTTTTTTACAGAGAGGAAGGGAGAGGGATAGAGAGTTAGAAACCTCAATGAGAGAGAAGCATCGATCAGCTGCCTCCTGCACACCTCCTACTGGGGATGTGCCCACAACCAAGGTACATCCCCTTGACTGGAATCGAAGTCTGCAGGCTGACGCTCTATCCACTGAGCCAAACTGGTTAGGGCTCGCCCATCTTCTTACACAATTTCCAAAGGGATCTTCCTAAAAATAAGCCCATGTCTCTTCTGTTCCTGGAGGTGCTAATTGTTCTTGGGTCGGGGTTAGGGAGGCAGGAGAGGGGGGTGGAGCAGGGCAAAAGTTTGATGAACATTTCCGCAAAATCAGACAGGTTTCCTTTTCATTGCAGGACTTCTCAGAAGCTTTAATTTTCTAATGCCAATTGTGAATCTTTAAAAGGGGGATTCTGAATTCAGATTCCCCAATCTATGAAGCAAGTGAGCTCTTTGCCCTTGGAGCACTGATCAGCGTCTCCACGGACTGGTGTTCTGTAAATTGACGGCCTCTGCAATACAGTCCCAATTCAGTTAGATGACCCTCCCCTAAAACCTGGCCTCGGCGTCTGTCCCTCCCTGCCATATCCGTGCTCTGCATCCTCTGCCCCACCATACTCGCCTCCTCAGTGCCCGTCCCTCCCTGTGCTTGAGGAGTTCCTAATTACCCTTGAAATCAGAGCCAGATAACAACGGTGCTATGTTGTGTATGAGTGAAAGTTGCAAAGTTATAGGGTAAGCTGAATGAAGGCTACAGTCCACGTACTGTCTGGGACTCATTTGGATGAATAACTCTGTAATCTGTGAAGCGTGCAAGACCACATTTTATAAAGAAGGGCAAGGACTGTCACTGCCAAAGAGAATCTGGTCTCTAGAGACGGAGCACTGTCCATATTTAAAGGGACCCCAGTTGTACCCAGCCTGACTGATCCAGATTACGAGAAGGATGTCGACACCACGTCAAGCCACTAGATACCGTGATGGACAAGGGACAAAGGGAGGGCTGGACAGATTTTTTTAAAGTGCGTGTGTGGGAATGAGTGGGGGTAGCCTGGCCCGGGGAGTGGGGGTAGCCTGGCCCGGGGAGTAGGGATGTTGGAATGATAGAAGCCAGCCTGGAACGGAGGGATGGGATCAGGAGCCACAAGAAAGACCCAGCATCAGGTGACTGAACAGAGATGCTTTCTTTTTGAGCAGGGACAACAGGAGAAGAGTGAGAAGAAGGAAGGCCTGGCTTTGCGGAGGAAGGGACGTTCTGGCGAGTGGGGAGAGGCTCCGTGTGCTTGGGAGAGAAGAGGAGCCGGAGGGAGAAGTGGTCAACACTCACAAACGGCTTGAACCCAGCGCTGCCCTCACTGGACAGGTCCCATCCCTGCCCACCGGCTTCCAACCTAGGGATGGAGATCAGGTGGGCGTGAGGAGACAGTGCAGGGAAGGAAAGAAGCCAGAGAACAAAGGGAAGACATGAGAAGAGGAAGAGGGGGGGGTGAAGGACTCCCTAAGCCCACACCTTGCTCAGAAGTGAGTGAGGAAGCAGAGTTCAACCTTGGTGGGGGTGGGGAGGGGGGGCAACAAGAGCAGCAGCTCCAGCCCCAGCCTCCCCCTCTCCTCTCCCTCCTCAGCCCTCTGCAGGTTGTTGAAGAACCAACAAAGGAGTGGTGTGGGGCTGAGTGAGATCTGGTGAAAACTAAGGAAGGCAGCTTTGAGGGGCTTCCCCCAAGATGGAAGCACGGGCTGAAGGGAATGAGACTGGAGAGCCATGTATTAGCTGTGTATTAGCCGAGTACCGGCTGAGTATCAGCTGGAAGGAGCACCTCCTGCTCCTCCAGGTGCCGCCCCATCTCTACAGCCGCCCTAGTAAATTCCAAAGTTCCCACAGGGAAACACGCAGGAGGCAAGGGGGGGCCCGCTCTCCCTAAATGTGCGTAAATGCTCAGCCGGAAGGGTCCTCGTGACTCACCCTATATAACCTTCTCACCAATCTCACCCCAACAAATGTAATTACTTTTTTAAACATACATTTTATTGATTTCAGAGAGGAAGGGAGAGGGAGAGAGAGAGAGAAACATCAGTGATGGGGGAGAATCATGCATCCGCTGCCTCCTGCACGCCCCTCGCTGGAGATCGAGCCCACAACCCAGCCATGTGCCCTGATGGGGAATCAAAAACCCTGACCTCCTGCTTCATAGGTCGATGTTCAACCACTGAGCCACACTGGCTGGGCCCAACAAATTTAATTTAAAAAGAAAGAAAAAAACCTCAGAAGAACCCAAGGCACCTGTTTTAAGGGACAGTCACTACCGTGTGATGCAAGCCAGTTCCGCAACGTCGAATGCCTTCCACATAGAAGGGTAGAGAGTAAGAATTTGAAAAAAAGGCTAGGTTGGAACCAGAACAATTCTCTCCAAACAAAACCTACACTTCAGTGGCATCGAGCTATCCAATGACTCTTTGGCCCTAAATCGGTATTAATCAATTAATAATCCACCAGACCTTGATAAGTGAGTATCCTAGTGACCTTGGTGTTTATATAGACATACAGTTTACCCCTGTCTTTATTTTACATGATTGTGCAAGAATATTCCAAATTCCTGAATGCAAATTTGTCATGGCCAGTTTGTCACTGCCTATAATCACCATGTAATATACATATCATCGCCGCTGTGAGAGAACTCCGTCAATGACAAATTAACAGATCACTCCTAGGTTGACAACACTTCTCTCCCTAATGGCGTACTTCACTGATGGAAGATCCATTATTAGAAAGCATTAGCAAGTCAAAGGTTCTAACTCAGGCTGTTGTGGCAATAAAAGCTACCCAAGCGATAAAGCTCACTTCTGTGCATTCATTCCCTTTGTCCTGAAGCCTCTGCATTATTTTGTAACATATTTTAGTTTTCTGGAATTCTAATGGAGATAGTCATCTGCTGAGTAAAGATACGAAGATTTGAAAACAAACATATCAACGAGAAGGAACGATTTGTCTATTTGTTTGTAGGTGATGAGCACTGGCCAATTCCAAAATAATGAAGAGCTTTACCAACTATTGACTTTTTTTTTTTTTCCTAGAAAAGGCTGCATAACAGTACATACAAACTGTATCAAAAAGAATGAAACTTTTCACCTCACGTTGATTTTGTATTTCCCTTCAATGCATTTAATAGCTCTAAGGAAGAGGCATCTCACTCTAAATTTTAAAGATGTGTCTGTGGAGGCTCATGAGGATTTTGTAGCGTAAAATCAATGCCAATAACAATTCAAATCTAACCCAAGTCATTTCTTCGCACTGCTAAAATGCTCCTATGACACTGTCTCCTAGTTTGGTCTCACAGGCTGCATAAACCCCGGATACATGTCTTCTCAATGAACCGGAATCCATCTTGGTCATTTCTCTGAGTCCAGAAACTGGCTCAGCTGAAGTTTAGTGGGTGGGAGGGCATTCAACCAAGGCGTGTTCTCCCCTCAGGACGAAAACCTTTACCAACAGGATTGCATGCGCTGAGAGGGGAGTAAAGAACAGTTGCTCCTTTGTCATGTTCTATCTCTCTCGTGACCTCTGGGTTCAGGAAGAAGTTGTGCACCTTACAATAAACATTCAGCCCACAAAAATACACTGAAACCGCTGAAAATGAAGTCATCCCACCTGTTGAATTGTTTCCACCATCTGGGAAAGCAACATCACAAGGGCCAAGCCAGTTACCTAGGAAAACTGAACCCAGGCCCCTGAGAGGCCACAGGGGTGCAGATCCCACACCAATCAGAACATGTTATGATTGGCAAATCACCGTGAAACTCTCCAGTGGGGCTGTCGTCCCCAGAGCACATTGCAAGGAATCACAAAACCTGAGAACGAGAGGCTGCTGAGTGGAAGTTTGGGTCCTTAGGGAACCCAGATCAGGCGGTCACACAAGGACATTTGCAGGTGTCCCGCTCTTAACCTGGCGCCCCTTCCACCACAGACCCCCTTCATCCTGCAGGACCTGCTGGAGCAGCACAGAGCAGGGGTCTAGGACAAGCCCTCGGCCAGCGGAGAAGGGACAGGATATTTGCCCAGATATTTCGACCATCCATTGAACAGCCAGCCCCACAGACTCCGGTGGAAGGAGCAGGATGCTGTGGGATTCAAAGAGCAGGCTTAGCGGCAATCTTGCAAAAAGAATTCACATCTGTCTCTTCTCAAGGGGTGGGCGAAGCAAACAGCTTTCCGGGTTCTGGGAGCCTCTTGAACTGCTTCCCAGGCGTCTGGGGTTTGGCCTTACGGTACATGTTTTGCCCCTGAGTGTTTCCCCCTTGAATTTTAGGCCCAAGTGTATTTTAAGGTAAGTGGATCCCACACGCTTCTGATTCACTGACACTGAATTCATCAGATCACGTTTGGAAAGAGCGACCTGGGGCCTGAGGAGCCGGCTTCTGTGAGTCTTGGGCTTACTTTTTTCTTAGAAGCAGGAAGCCACCTTTTCACACAAATAAAATGCAAGCTCTAGGCTAGAGACTCGGGCCCAGTTCCAAATGCGGCACCTCTGAAACCAATGGGCCCGCAAGTCACCAAGACAAAGCTCCCCTTCCCTCTTCCACAAGCTCAAGGCAGCCTTACCCGTGTGCGGGGTTGCATGGGGACCGGTAATTCCGAGCTGCTCGCTGCAGAGCTCACATCAACCTTCAGTAGCCTTGACTCTGCACCCGCTCCTGAAGCCCCAGCCTCCGACCCAGCCCCAGCGAGGGGAGGGGGTGCAGCCCTGGCTCGGGGCCCCCTTCTGGTCTTGGCTCAGCGGAGAGCTAAGCTGGGCCCCTCAGCCAGCAAGTCTGCAGGAAATCACCCTTCTCTTCAGCTGACGAACGGGCGTTCTGAGCCAACTGTTGTGAATGTTATTGTTAACATCACCTGAACCTGCTGAGGGAGCACAGTGGCAAATGGTTTGGATGGGATTTGTTTTGTGGAGAATAAAACAAAGCTAGGTGTGCAATGTGGGTGTGAGAAATATGAGAAATGCTCGCTGGGTAAGAAGGCCCAACATGCTATTTCTTCCACTGAAGAACCAGGTCGGACGGCTCTATGAAACCCCTCTCAACCCTAAGAACCCAGGGCACAGTTCCTGGCATGCAGTAGGGTTTTAATAAATATATGTAGGGGGGCGGGGGAGTTTCTCAGCCCGGCCTGTGCCCTCTCGCAGTATGGGACCTCTTGGGAGATGTCCACCTGCTGGCTTAGGCCCACTCCCCCAGAGAATCAGGCCTAAGCTGGCAGTCAGACATCCCTTTGGCAGCCTGGGAGCCCTCAGGGGATGTCCACTTGCCAGCGGGGAGCAGGCCTAAGCTGCAGTCGGACATCCTTAGCGCTGCTGAGGAGGTGGGAGAGGCTCCCACCACCGCCGCTGTACTGGCAGCCATCAGCCTGGCTTGTGGCTGAGCAGAGCTCCCCCTATGGGAGTGCACTGACCACCAGGGGGCAGCTCCTACATTGAGCATCTGCCCCCTGGTGGTCAGTGTGTGTCACAGTGACCAGTCATTCCCAGTTGTTCTGCTGTTAGGGTCAATTTGCATAGTACCCTTTTATTATATAGGATGGGTAGAATGGGAGGATCCACAGATCTATCCTCTCGATGCAGCTTCAACCACCGGGGTATGCACCTCCTCCTCTGAAGCTTGGGCCAGCTTGCAGGTGGGACATCAGGGCAGCAGCCCCACCTGTTCTCTCACCGGGGATGGGCACTGCTGCCTCTGCCCCAGCCTGGGGTTCTGACACTTGTAGGAAATGCAGAGCCCTCGATCAGGAAAAGGATGATGAACCCTACAAGGAACTGAAAAAGATGCTGAGAGCAAGGTGGCCAGGACTTGGGCCACATGTGTCTCCCTCTCTTTACAGGGTTTCTAACCACGTGTTCTCAACTCCGACCCCGTATTAGAGTTTTTAAGATTCCTCGCGCCTGGGCCCTGCCTCAGCCCAACTTAATTAGAATCTCTGGGAGTGCCGCCCAGGAGATCAGCTTTTTTCCTTAAAAGCTCCTTTCTTATTCCCCCAGGCAGTCAAGGGTGAGGGCCACTGATTTAAAGTGACTTGAATAGGTTCCTGTTCTGGCAGAGTCTCTGGGAATAATCCTCACAACAGAGGACTTGCTAGTCTTGTAGTCAAATGAATAGGATTCAGGATTATGCTTCCCCCAACTTCATCGTCCCATTTCTGCTTCCCACCCCCTCTCCCCACCAGGTGCCTGAGGATGATGATGATCCAGCTCAGGGCCAGCGGCTCCCGCCAGCTTCTCCAATAAAGCAGCTTCACAGAGAGCTAGAACCAGCCCAAGTGCTGACGCCCCTGTGGCAGTGTTTCTCAACCTGTGGGTCGCAACCCCTTTGGCGGTCAAACGACCCTTTCACAGGGGTCGCCTAAGACCATCCTGCATATCAGATATTTACATAACGATTCATAACAGTAGCAAAATTAAAGTTATGAAGTAGCAACGAAAATGATTTTATGGTTGGGTCACCACATGAGGAGCTGTGCTTAAAGGGCCAGAAGGTTGAGAACCACTGCCCTATGGTGTCTAAATGAACCACACACAGACTCTCTTCAGATATTCCATCAGTTTGGAGACCTCCGTCTGCCCTCCAACCCAGCTGGGTCAAAATTCAAAAGCAAGCACGACGCAGGGATCCTCAAAGGAAACGCGGGGCTAACACGGAGAGGAGACCGGGTTTGGGAAGACTGAACATGTGCCTGGAGGCCTTCGGAAGGAATTCTACCACTTCTTCTTCTTCTTTTTTTTTTTTTTTTTTAATTAAAAACAAAATAAAACACGAAAACTCAAAATGAACAAAAAGAAAGGATTAAACAGTTATACAAGTTTCAGGACAACTCTAAACCTCCTTTCACGGCTGCAGACACCAGACGTGGCTTTGGCATAGACTCTGTAAGGACCCCTCGGTCCTGCAGTGACTTCTTTCCATAGCCTTCTCCGCGCATACAGGAAGCGGACTAGCTACACGCAGCATCCCCGGGGGCTCTGTGGACCTTTGCAAAGCGGCAATCAGCGTGCGTGTGTGTGTGTGTGTGTGTGTGTGTGTGTGTGTGTTGGGGGGGTGATGGGGAGGGAGGGACGGAGGAGCGGGGAGGGCTCTGTTCCCAGTCTTTGAACATGGACTCAGATCCCAGCAAACCTAATCTATCTCTTGGAAAAATATGAAGGTAAACGGCAGGCCTGGAAAAATCGCCATGAACCTCAGGCCAGGATGCCCAGGAGAACCCTTTTGGATAACTGCATTGTAGGAACTGGGGAAGCGTGTCCTCCAACCGGCAGGTCTATGATAATACAGGCGTGGCCAGGACAGTGGGGCTGACTCCGGGGGATGTTCAGCAGGAAAGGCGGGGCGTCTGTCTCCCTCCCATTCTCCCTCTCGTCGCTCCCCGTCTCCTGGCCCTTGGCGCTGTTGAGAGGCGGTGTTGGAGGCTCCGGGCTCAGAACGGGTATTGCGACACATATATCCGCAGTCGGATCACAGAACTGCCTCTGAAGTTGATGACGGTGTTGACAGTGATCATTTCCAAGTCCAGCTGTATGTCCCGGGGCCCTTTGATGGGGCGTGTCATCACTAAGGTGGCACTGATGGGGCCTGTTTGCTGTGGACAGAACCAGGGACATTTGTTAGAGAAGGCTTGGTTAGCCTGAGGGGGCAGGGGCAGCTGGTCCCCAGAAACAGCAAAGAAGGCGAGAAAAGCAGAGCTGTCCGTCGGGACACGTGGCCTCCCACAAGATCCCCACAGAAGGCTGGGTGGTCTGGCCGCAGCCCACCCCTGCAGCCCCAATCAGGGTGCTCCCCCTTGCCCACTTCCGTCACCCTGGAATCCCCTCGCTCTTCCTGCCTCTGCCCACGCTCCCCCTGGCTCTTTCCTGCTAACCCTTTGGGTCTCACCTAAAAACATCGCTTCCTCCGAGGAGCCTTCCCTTCTTTCCTCAATCGAAGTCACCCCTCCTACCCACCCTCTGGACCCTCTGCCATTGCACCTGCTACTCTGCCTAGAATGAGAAGTATTCATGACCATGTGTCATCATCCACGCTATTTACTTGGACCATCTCTGATGTCTAGGTCCCCAGTAGACCAGGAGCTCTGTAGAGATCAGATCTACAGGGTTATGTTTGTCACCACTGAATCCTCTAACCACCACTGTGGTGCCTGGCACACAGTAGGTGTTCAGTAAATATGTCTTGGATGAAAGAACAAATGATGGATGAAACAGATTGACCTAAAGCTATCACTTCACCTCTTGGGGACCAGCTCCTAAGTAAATAGCCCCCAAAGCATCTCAGACTCTTAGATCTTCTGCCTACGTGGATTGCCCCTGTTGCCTGGGACACCTGTCATTTGTTTATGAGCCTCCAGGTGGTTTCCATGCACAGCCCTGCTGTGGCTCCTGTCTAGACACAGTAGTCACCTTCAGCTGTACCATTCCGTGACTATAGCTGTCGTCCTCACAATGTCATCTGAACTTTTCTCCTCCACTGAATCTGAGGAGGGAGGGACAGCAGCCCGGCATCCATCGAGCACCTACCACATGTGAGGCTCTCTTCTGGCCACTTGGCTGTACATGTGCTTATGGAATCCTCATGGAAACCCTGAAAGGCCTTGCTACTCAAAGTGTGGCCCCTGGACCAGCAGCAGCAGCATCCTCTGGGACCTCGTTAGAGATGCAGGACCTCAGGCCCCACCTGTGACCTCCTGAGCCAGAATCTGTAGCTTAACGCAATCCCCAGGTGACTCACGGGCACACTTCCCGGGAAGTGCCCATCTGAAAGCACAGACCCTGGCTACCATATGAAAGGTGTCTCCTTATTTCCCCGTTTTATAAAGAAGCAAACGGAGGCCCAGTGAGGTTAAGTGATTGCCCGGGGCCACCCAACTAGTCAGGGGCAGAGCTGCAATCTCCAGGCCTGTTTCAGCGCACAATCTCCAGAAGAGACTGGTGGGTACCATTTTTTCTCTCCAGCACTGCCCTTCAGGAGAGATGCTCAGGAGTCAGTGAATGGCCACGCAGTGGGCCCCTGGAGAGGACACTAGGATGCGCTGGACAATCGCTTCCTACCAGCTGCAGAGCCCAGCAACTGAAAGCAACAGTCTCTGCAAAAGCAAGAAAAACACTTGGCCACGCCAGGTGTTTTATGGGTCTCCTGTAAAGTTCTGCACGCCCCCAAGCGCTCCACAGGCATGTCAAGGGTGGGGCTGGCAGACAGGTGCCAGCCGGGTACTGGGACCTGCACTGTCTACTGGTGCAATTTCCTCTTGGCATCCGCTCCCTCCGTTCACGTCAGCATCAGCGCAACTGGCACCTGCTCACGCAGAGGCTCCCTCCGACTTCCTTGTCAGCTCTTGCGAAACCTGGGAGCCCCGGGCCAGGACTTCAGCGGCACAGCCCCACGGGGAAATGCAGCATTTACATACACAAATATCTCACCAGCTTTTACTGTTTCATGAACAAAGGCCAAGGGTTGAGAACCCTGAGCTGTGGGTAGCCCTCTGGAGGAGAGCTGCAGAGCCTGGGCGGGAATGGAACAACTGGACTCTTGCAAGTTGTTCTTGGGGCTTTTCCCGGTCACAGCCTCCAATCTGGAAATAGCCACAGAGATCAGCAAGTTCGACCTCCACCCGGCTCAGACCGGCAGCGGCCGGAGAAAGGCCAGCCCCCAGCACAAGGGAGGACTCAAGTGCCTGCCAGGAGAGCTGAGGACAGCCACCTGCAGCCCCTCTAGGCTTGTAGGGCAAGTCAGGGCGTTAATGAAGCAGGCCCCTGAAAGCCTCCAGTCATCGATGGACTCGGTGGTCATTGGAAAGTGATGATGATGGTGGTGGTGGTGGTGATGATGGTGGTGGTGGTAGTGGTGGTGGTGGTGATGGCGGTGGTGGTGGTGGTTGCAATGATGGTGGTGGTGGTGGTGGTGGTGATGGTAAAGGTGGTGGCGGGTGGAGGTGGTAGTGGGTAGAGGTAGGGATGGTGGTGGGTAGAGGTGGGGGTAGTGGTTGATACTATGCAGTAGGCTAAGACCTTTCATACTTCTCTTATTTGATCCTCCTAACACTGCAGTGTAAGTAGGTTAAGTACACTAATTAAGGTTACAAAACTTGCACATGGTACTAGAGTGCCTGACTCACAAAGTCATGCTCTAACCACTCTGCTCAATGATGAGGTCTCGGGACCTCTCCATTTCCTGCCGCCTCACAGCACTCAAACTACTTGAGTATCACCACTCTGCATTGTAAATGTTTGCCTGGTTGCCCCACCCCCACCCCCACCCCACTCCGTGTGGGCTCCTCAAGGGCAGAGGCTATATCCTGTTTGCTCCTGAACTCTTGAGCCTGACGCAAAGCCACTGGTGGTGCTGAATCAATGCTGGTGAAGGAAGAAGGAATGAGTTACAGAATGGAGTTGGCCCTGGACACTGAGTGAGAGGCTGAGAGGTTTGAGGGGTTCCACTTCAACCAGCCCAGACTTCTGCTGTGGGAGGAGGAGACCAATCCACAGTAACTGAAAGCACCTGGGAATCCTCCGGGACTAACCTGAGCGGTGGCCTGGGGGAGCCGGGCTGACAGCAGGGTGAGAGAAGAGAGCCATGAAACGTTCCACCCTTGCCCATCCCACTTGCCCGATAAAAACCATCATTCCGTGTCCCAGGCACCTCACTAAGTGCATGATCTCATCTGATCCCAGAGTAAACACTGCCATCGTCCGTCTTCCCAGACGAGGAAGCGGAGGCCCAGCAGGTTAGGTAACAGGCCCAAGGTCATGTGGTTGGCGAAGTGCAGGACGCCAATGAGGCGGTTGGCCTGGCTCCAGAGCCCCCACTACAGTGACTGCACTGTAACTTTCGGGTTTGTCTGTATACTCTCATTTTTCTTCCATAAACATGTAAAAACAAGGTCATACATAAAAATCAATTTCTAAAGAGAACAGCAGCGTTGTGGCCTCCTGAGGAGGGTGCCACGTGCTGGGGAGGTTGGACACGGGGAAGCCGCCTTGTCCGTCTTCCTCCTCCCATGCCTGCGGCCTTGGCACAGGTTCCCCGCACTGAGCCTGTATCCAGCCCTCGGAACCTTCCCTCCCTGTCCCTCAGCTCCTTCAGCCATTCTCAGAGCAGGCCTGCATCTCCTCATCTCCTCAGCATCCTCTGAATAAATACTAAAGAACGAGAGCCCTTCTCCAAGTCCTCCGTGAGGACACACACTCCGCGCAGCTCAGCGTTGTGAGTTCCAAGGGGTCCCGAGTCACTGCGACAACCCAGGCAGCAGAGGGGGCTTCCAGGAAGGAGCCCTCACACCTGTCCACTCCACCTGCAGGATAATCTCCTTCCCACCGTCACTCTTACAAGTCAGCCACCAGGGAACATGTGAGTCTCGGGGGATTTCAGTGGGTGGCATCTTGGGGACCTCAATCTTGCCTAGACAAGACCCCCTTCTGCAGGTCTGCTACTCTGTTGGGAGAGAACATACAGGCGTCGGTGAAGGTATTTTAACTCCCCGAGAGGAGCATCGGTGTGCCCTCTGATTGGGCCCCTGGTGTCTGTCCAGATGAGAGAGGCCAGGCTGGTGAATGCCAGTGGGCGAGGCTTCCCAGGGAAGCTCCTGGCGGTGGGTTCCGGTGGACAGCTGTGGCTTAGGGGTTGGGGGAAAGGGCAGACATAAACACAGCTCCGTCTTCCTCATCTTGCAGAAGCGCCTCCCCCTTCCCCTCCTTCCATCTCCTTCCAAAGCCCTTGACCTTGCTACACGGGCCTACAGATGTTGGCTTCACAGGCCCTGTTATCGCGCGTGACCAGGCCCTGTTAGGCTCGCGCCAAAAATATGTGAGGATGCAGGCATGACGCCAGCACCTGGGACCTTTTCTAAACTGTTCCAGCCTCTGTTTCTGGGACCTCCCTGTTTTCATAGTCGCATCCCCAGAGGCAAGGATTGGAAGAGTCTGCCGGGAGATGGGGAGAGGAGAGAGCTCAGACACGTGGCCCTCTTGCCTGGACCCTCCGCCCAAGAAGTGGATAAGCTTTCATGCCCACCGTGACTCTGGAGGACCACCTGCTGCATCTGTTAAAAATGCAGATTCCTGGGGAATGCCCCCCCCCCCCACACACACACACACAAGATATCAGGTCCTTAGCCCTGGAACCTGTCAGTGTTACTGTATAAGGAAAGGAAACTGTGCGGGTGGATGGAGTTAAGGACCTTGCCACAGAGCGATTATCCTGGATCCGCTGGGCAGCCCTAAACCCAGACACTAGTGTCACCGTGAGAGACAGAGGGCGATGGTTGCACAGAGAGGAGGCGGCCGTGTGCCCCCCGGAGGCAGAGGCTGGAGCCATGTAGCCACGAGTTAAGCGATGGCAGCAGCCGCCAGAAGCCGGAGGAGGGACGGGAGGCATTCTCGCCCGGAGCCTCCAGAGGGAACACGGCTCGGCCAACACACGGTGTCGGCTCAGTGGAAGTGGTTTCAGACTTCTGGCTCCAGAACTGTGTGCGAATAAACCTCTGTTGTCTCAGGCCACCAGGTTGTTGGCAATTTCTTAGGGCAGCCATAGGCAACGGGCATGCCAGGCCTCGGCCACCATAGTTTGGATTATTCTGGATAATTCAGGTAATTCCAGATTTTCTGGAACCCACTTTTGGGGCCAAACTCTCACAGAAACGAGAAAAACATCTAAGCCCGTGGGCGCTGAGGCGCACCACCCGAGGTGGCAGGAGGTAGAACTGCTCTCTCTCTGAGCTAATACGGCAGCGCCATGCGGCTACTGGGCACTTGAAATATGGCTAGTGCCATGGAAGAACCTGATTTATCATTTTATTTCATCGTAACTGGTTTAAATTTAAAGAGACAGTGGCTACTGTGTCGGACACGCAGGCAGAGCCCACCTCTGCCAGGAGCGCCTTTCTATTCGCTGCAGCGAAGGCACCACGCGGGCGGGGGTTTGGGGATGTTTTACAACCCGCTCTATTCCCAGTTCCTAGTTGTGCAGAGTAGGCACTTGATACGCGTTTGTCCAATGAGTGGATGGATAAGAGGATATGTAAATGCTTCTCGCGTGGGACTGTAGGAGGAAAGAGGCGGAAGGTCGCATCTTGGCCTGGTTTCTCGTGGCACAGGCTCACGAGGGACAAGTGGCTCTCCCCAGCTGCACGCTGACCTGTTTCTAGAAGCACGTGCCAGGCTAGACGACACGATGCATGGCTGACAACAGTGACCATCTGCCCGGCTGGCGTGGCTCAGCAGTTGAGCATCGACCCATGAACCAGGAGGTCACGGTTTGGTTCCTGGTCGGGGCACATGTGCAGGAGGCAGCCGATCCATGATTCTCTCTCTTCATTGATGTTTCTCTCTCTCTCGCTCCCTCTCCCTTCCTCTCAGAAATCAATAAAAATGTATTTATTAAAAGAACAAAACAGGGACCATCGCTCGCCACCCCTCTTACCCGCATATAGAATTCTCTGCCCTCATTCCCAGACTTGATCTGGAAGATGTAGTAGGCGCCGGGGTAGCGGGTTGTGGCTTGCATCTGGAAGATGTCAGCAGGAACGGAGCGCACGGACACCACGTCCATGTCCCGGTACAGGATGGTGAAGGGCTGGTCTCTGCAGCCGGTGTTCTCGGCGGGACACATACAGCGGCTGTTGAGAAGGGCAGTTGTGTGAGAACGTGGCCAATCCTTTCCCGTTGCTGGCTGGAACCACTTCCCCATTTAAAACTCGAAAAGGAGGCCACCCTGCCTTTGTCATCCAAATGCGGTAACTGTAGACGCCTCTCATTGAAAACCTCCCGGCGTGTAGGCGAGCTCTCTGTTTCCTAGAGAATGGCCCATTCTGGCCAATCAGATATTCTTGTGACTGGAGGTATAACCCATGGGTGTCTGGTTTTCAGAGTCCTGGACCATGCAACTCACATTTCTCATGTGTTTAGTCAGTGAAATGTACCACCAAGGCACAGCCCTTCCCTTCCCCAGCCATACACACTCATTAAGAAACTCTACTTCATATTTCTATAAAGAAAACAATGAGTTTTAATAGTGAAGAAATCAAGGTCACTCCAGCCTTGTGGCCTTTGCATATGCTGTTCCCTCTGCTCTTCCACTCTCTGTTATGCTAACATCCACTCACCTTCCCATTCCAACTCAAATGTCTTTTCCTCAGAAGGGCTTGTAAGCTCCCAGTCTAGACTAGATCCAACCTAGTTTTTCATTTTGCAAGTGTCTGCTCTCCCCGTTCATAGCACCCACCACAACCTACGATGGTGTACTCCTGTGTGACGGTACGTCTAAGACTTTCTCCACCTTTACCCGAAGAGCAAAGCCCTGGGCACTCAGCACAGTGTTCGGCTCGGAACAGGACCTCGACTCACACCTAAATGGATGTGTAAAAGCATTTGTAAAGTTTTGTTCTTTAAGGCTGCATCGAAATTGCCAAGTCAAATGTCCCCGGTGCCAAATGGTCACATTGAAATGTCACATGAAGAACTGTTTCCGAGAAGACGTTGGGAGGAGGGAGTGGTGGCTCCCAGCTGAAGAGGACCACAAACAGCTGGGAGCAGCGGCATGGAGCTGAGATCGGAAAGACGGGGCACATCCGTCTGCGTGGCAATGGGAGGAATTCCTTCCATATGCAGACAATGTGTGCGTGGAAGGCCAGGAGGCGGGGCACGCCGGGGGGAAAGGTGAAAGGTTGGCAGGAGAACGGGACACCTGGACAAGGAAATGGCCTGGAAGAGGTGGCTGGGGTCTGACTGTGCTGAGACCTGGAGGCTGGGGTCACTGGGTCTGCTGGGGACCCACCCTGACATCAGCTCAGTGCTCCCAGCTGAACCTGGTCCATTTCCAGGCCACAGACAACCGCAGCCTGGAGAAACCCAGAGAGAACTGGGAACAGGAGGCGGTAGGAGTAACCCACAGCTCAGCTCTGCCACAAAGGGCCCTGGGACCAGCAATACAAGACTTCTCTGCTTGGAAGCATAGCTCTGAGCAGCAAGCGAAGATGGCTCTAAAGGACCTGTCCCTGCTTTGTCTTCTTTTGTCAGGTTATTTTTTTCTTTATTGATTAAGGTATTACATATGTGTCCTTGTCCTCCCCCCTTACCCCCACCCCACATCCCCACGCATGCCCTCATCCCCCGGAGTCTGTGTCCATTGGTTATATGCATGCATACAAGTCCTTGGTTGACCTCTCCCCCTTATCCCTCCCTTCCCCTCCCTTCCCTCTGAGGGTTGACAGATCTCTGGATCTGTTTTGGTTCATCAGCTTATGTTGTTCATTATATTCCACAAATGAGTGAGATCCTGTGATATGCATCTTTCCCTGACTGGCTTATTTCTTTTGTCAGTTTTGTTCAGAGGGGGAAGCACACTGGTGACGGGGAGCAGGCAGAGGAGAGGCCACGCCAGGACCTCCTCTAAGAGGCTGCATTCCTAGGGGACACCAGGGGCGTGACCAGTGCCTCCCAGGGCATGGCTCAGGTGGTAAATGTGTCACCAGCAGAGAGGGCAAAACATGCACTGAGATGGTTAAACAGAGACTAAAAAAAAAGAGAAGGAACTCCTAGAAGGCCACACACAGAAAAGCACTGTCCAGGGCGTTCAGCTGTAGAGATGGTCTTCCCTGTGGTTCCGCCCCCAATTCCAGTATTTGCCACCTGGTGAGCTAGTAAACAGTGAACATCGCGACACCAGAAACGTGAGCACAGGAAGCTAAGTACCCGGGTGCTGAGAACTTTCTGGTGACATTCCCTGCTCCTCGCAGCTCACAGCACAGTCCAGGGAGACTGTCCGTCTCCCCTGGGAGCTTGCTGGAAAGCCAGGCCCTCAGGGCACCCCGAGTCCCCCAAGTCGGGACCTGCACTCTAACACGACCATCAGTGGGTCCAACGTACAAGGCGTCTGAGAAGCCCAAGCAAGAATCCTGTGTCTCCATAGCCAAGTTGTCAAAGGCAAAGAAAGTTCTCGAACTCTGCCTCTCCTCTGCTTGGTCAGCTCCAGGAATCTTCCTGTATCTCTGGCGTGAGTGGGGGAGTGCTTGGGGACTGTGTGTGTGTGTGTGTGTGTGTGCACGCACGCCTGGGGGTGGGGGCGCACAGGCCCGATCCCCTTCACGCCCCACTGGCCGCCTCCTGAGCCAGGCCCCTCACCCACGTTCCCATGTCCCAGGGGAAGCCACGACTTACTTATCGCTGATCTGAATGTACGGCTCCTCACAGCGGATGGGGTCGAGGCACTTGAACCCCCCTTGCAAATTGTAGCAGGTCTGCTGCAGGGTGCACGTGTGGTTTCTGTGCTCACACTCGTTGATGTCTGAAAAGCAGGGCAGAGGAGAGGCTGAAGCCGGGCCGTGTTGCCAGGGTGCTGGCCCTGGGCCAGGTGGAGGGGGTGCCTGGGGGTGGGGGCTGCCTGGGTCTAACTGCAGAGCTGCACTGGCCAGGAGGGCAGCCACCGGCCACATGGGGCTACTGAGCACTGAGATGCGGCTGGTCCAAATGGAGATGTGGCCTGGTCAGTGGGAAAGACACGAGATTCCAACAATTTAGAACAAAAGAATATAAACTATTAATAATTTGTAGATGGAGGACGTACATGTTGGAACATTTTCGATATATTGCATTAAATGAAATGTAGTCTTAAAATTAATTCTACCTGGCTTTTTCCCCCCATTCTTTTAATGTGACGCCTAGAGAAATTTAAATTACATGCATGGCTCTCGTTTGTAGTTCATGTATTTCTATTGCTTGGCACTGCGATGGAGGATTCTTGCTTGGTGTTGGGGCAAGGCAGGTACAAGAAGGCTGAAGTGGTCAGCTGCTCAGCCACCAGCCTCCCCCACCGGCCCCGGTGGGTGGAACATGGGGCTGGAAAATGGCCAAGTGTAGGATCTGAACAAGACCCACCCCTTCCTCAGCATGGGGTCCCGACCCTCTGAGGGACAGAGCAGTCAGATGTGTGAGGTCTCCCTGGCATCCATTCTCCAGGAAGTCAGTAGAAAAAGGTTGACCAGGAGGCCTCCAGGGGCCATGAGAAAGCCTGGGCTCTGGTTGCTCAGGTCACAGAACGTCCTAGTTAGGTCGGGAGCAGCGCTCAGAGGGACCGCAGATCTGCCTGGGGAGACAGGACCAGCCCTTGGCGGATGCCACCTCTATCCGCAGAGTTCATTTACAGAAGTGAGAGCGGTCATGTCCTTTCTTGGGCCAACGGATGAATCACAGGGCAGAAAGGCACCAGCCCAGGCACCCTGCCCAGAAATTGTCACTCTGGGAGCCACCAACACCTACTCATGCTCTCACCCCTGTCACCTTCCCAAACTGCACAGGAGTCCCAGGTGAAGACATCTGAGCCAGCCCCACCTTACATCCCCCTCCACCAGGCCTCTCTGGCCGGCCTTACCCTGGCAGCTTCGGTTGTCTTCCAGCAGGATGTAGCCAGGGGGGCAGGAGCAGAAGTATGTGCCGGGCTGGTTCACACACTCGTGTTGGCAGAGGAACTCGGAGAAGCTGCACTCATCCATGTCTGGGGAAGGGGGACAAGTTACACCTGCTGTTTATAGTGACAGACTCCCTGGAGCTGGGAGCTCAGTGGTCCTCTACCCCCTCTTCCGCACTCTCGGACCCATGACAGCTTTCCTGCTAAGAAGCTGGCAATTTGCTTCTTGAATACTTCTGTTGACGGGGAGCTCACTACCTACTGAGGCAGCGCACTGATATTTGGACAATTCTGTTAGAAAATGATTTCCTACAGGGAAGTGAACTCTCTCTCCATCGAGCTTCCCACTCCCTCTGCCTCTGGCCCTGCTACATTGCCGACTCATCATGCCCTGTAGGTGAATCTACGCTCCATCTGTCGAGGTGAGATTTGTTTGCTCGCTAGAGTTTTCTGGTTACAGAGCTCTTCCTCGGAACCCAGAAATGACTCACTGGCCCTGGTCTTCCAAAAGGGCAACTTTATTAATTGTCCCAAGTTGGAAAATAATATTATTCCTAAAATCACAACAAAAAGGGACATACCCAGAAAGCCAGGGAGCGTCCATTATATCAAAACTACATTATGTCCAAAAGCCTCCTTGAGAGAGAAAACTCTAGAGGGGCATGGGGCGGGCGGGCACGCCGTCCCCCAGCGGCCTGCCTGCCTCCCGAGGGCCTCTGAGCCGCAGGCAGTGGCAGTGGCTGCCGAAGCAGGCGTCGCAGCAAAGCCAGCTCTTTATCACACACAGAGTTTGGCAGCGAAGCCCCCACTGGAGCGTCATTCAACCATCAGGCCAAAGAAAACATGTTTTCATTTCATCTGTCGTTTCCCGAAAACTTGCTTTCACTTGTTTCCCCCTGTGACATGTCCTCGGATTGCTCTTCAGCTCACAGACCGCTGATGGCCGGGATCACCCTGCGTGGGTGGCAGCCAATGAGGAGGCTTCTCCGCCATCCCATCGGCTGATCCGGGTGTGACATGCCCGATGCCTCTCACATCCTTCCAGTCTCTCTCGAGATCTTCAGGCGATGGGTTCCGAGCCAGCAGAACTGGGATGCTGATTGGAAAGCTAACGCATGTGCAGTGAGATCTGCTTCTGCCCTGGCCCCTCCCAGTCCCCTGGGAGCCTTGTACCAGTAGAGTCCATGTCACTGGCCCCACCCATCATAACAAAGTGTGTGATCGCTCTTCACAGACTCCTAGATTGCATACGGGGCTCCCATTTGTAGCTCCCATTCTATCTCTATGGCCTGGTAGTGCCATGGAGAATCATCACTTGGTGTTGGGGTGAGGCAGGCTCAAGAAGGCTGAAAATGGGTCAGCGCATCAACTGGTTCAGACCTTCGGTAGAAGCAGTAGTAGCCCCTGGCAGTTCCTGAGACTTGCTAGGTACCAGGCACCAAGTTAAATGCTTTACCTCCTCATCTAGAGACACAAAGGACCCCATCTCCTGATGCTAACCCTCCCTCCAATTAGTTCCTTGGCCCAGATGCCCCAAGGAGTGCCATGTGGGAAACTAAAATCTAGGAAGAAAGTAGCTTTTGGTGCCTGAGAGTATTTTATTACCGTTTCTGGGCTGACATTTAATCCGTGGGAGGCTCCCTGTCACTGCCTACTCGCTGCCCTGGCTTTCCTGGCCACTGGGAGAGGCACTCATTTGTTTCAAGGAACTCTGTCCCCAAACACTCCGGTCCTAAGTGGAGCTATCGCACAGTCCCATCACGACCTGGGTCACTTCCTGTCACAGTGAGACCCAGGATTAGGAAATGTTCCGTCCAGCGAGATAGAAAGGTTTTTCCACCCTCGAGCACGGCAACCGCTTGTTTTGAAAAAATACAGCGAAGCATCATTAATTCGGCCTGGGCTCGTTTACCACTCATGATGATGATGCCAAAAGTGAATGGGTTGGGGCTTAATTCAACATTTAACAAACATCAAAAATAACAACAAAAACAAGGGGGGGGGGAGGGGAGAAAGATAAGAAGGAAGAACGAAAGAAAGAGCTGTGCATGGCTCTGTGTAGGATGCTAATATAAGAGTAAAATCGGTCCCTGTTTTCAAGGAGTTGACAAGCGTTTACAAGTTTCTTATTATAAGGGATAAGAAGAAAATGAGGACAGAATCCACAGTCCAGCACGGGCAGAGAATCAGCTTCTTATTAGACTTGGAAGGAACTTATAAAAGGCTCAACTAAGCCATCACATCTACGTCCTCACAACAAGTTAAGGGCTCATTCATTCACTATTCAACCACTGATTTGACATCTACTTATTTCATGCTCACTAGGTGCCAGGCCTGGAGCTGGGCACTGAGTATTTGCAGAGATTTTAGAGTTTCACAGTGTTTGCACTTACATACATGATCTCATTCTCTCCACACACCCGCTCCTGACCCGACGTATGAGATATACTATTGTTCCTGGGTCACTGCCCTCTGTCAGCACCGTCTGTGCTATCCCCAGGACTTGAGTCACTGCTGGGTGAGGGCAGAGAGCTCAAACCAACGTGCAAAATTGGGTGACCTCTCTCCCTCTTTCACCCCCATCTCAGACTCTGAAAGGTCGCCCCACTGGTTTTTGCGTTTGGCCTCACTCCACCTTTCCAGAAGTGACTCATCCCTGTGTTGTGTGGTTGTGTCCCAAACTGGAGATGTTTCTGGGAAATGAGAGGAAACACCTGTGAAGGAAGCCCTGGACCGCCACCCCTGACCCCTGCGCCCCTAGGACAGGTGGAGATCTCCAGGAGTAAATATAACCCATTACCACTGCAACGAACGCCGTCGTCCTCAAGTTCATAGCCTGGGTCACAGCGGCAGATAAAGGAGCCATAGGTATTGACGCAGGACTGCACACAGGGGTGCTCCGCTGTACACTCGTTCACATCTGCGAAAAGCCAGAGCACATCACTGATCGCTCCCGAACAACGAAACTAGGCCGATAAACATGCACTGGCAACACAATCTACTGTGACTGGTGGACCAGGTCCACGGGCAGCGAGGTTCTCCACCTGGGACCTATCAGATTGAGACGTCGGCCCCCAGAAGTGGCCACTGAAGAATCAGGAGCTCCGCCCGTAGGTCTCTCTGGAGTCACGCAGCGGGAAGGATAGAAACAACATGTACACACGTCCTATACATTGTGCACATGTACATATCTATACCTCCTGGGAAGTCCACTCTCCAAGGTCACCAACAGGAATTTCTAGGCAATATCTGCTCTTTCCCGACACCTGCTTTTTCATTCCCAGTGAGCGCTCCCCTCACCCCCACTGACGTTGACATTTCAGGTAAACGCACAAATAACTGACAATTCTAATACTAACTCTACTTATTACTGCTATGGAATGAATTGTGCCCCTTCTCAATGCCCCCACCTTCCCTCTGGCCTAGTTCACGCTGAAGCCCTAACTTCCTATGTGATGGTATTTGGAGCTGAGACTTTGGGGAAGCACTTAAGTTTAAGTGAGGACTCCTGAGGGAATTAGTGCCCTCATAGAAAGAGACACCAGAGACTTGCTCTTTCTGCCGGCTGAGGATTCAGAGAGAAGTTAGCCAGTGACCAGCCAGGAAGAGCGCCCACAAAAGCCCCTGGCCATCCTGGCCCCCCAATCTTGTACATCCAGCCTCAGGACCTGTGAGAAATAAATTTCTGTTGTTTCAGTCCCCTAGTCTATGATATCGTGTCCACCCAAGTTGTCTGAGACAATGATCCTATATAATAAAAGGGTAATATGCAAATTGACCCTAACAACAGAATGACTGGGAATGACTGGTCACTATGACACACACTGACCACCAGGGGGCAGACGCTCAATGCAGGAGCTGCCCCTGGTGGTCAGTGCACTCCCACAGGGGGAGCTCTGCTCAGCCACAAGCCAAGCTGATGGCTTCCAGTACAGCGGTGGTGATGGGAGACTCTCCCGCCTCCTCAGCAGTGCTAAGGATGTCCGACTACAGCTTAGGCCTGCTCCCTGCTGGCAAGTGGACATCCCCCAAGGGCTCCCAGGCTGCCAGAGGGATGTCTAACTGCCAGTTTAGGCCCGCTCACAGACAGTGCTGACAGAGGGCAGTGACCCAGAAAGCCAGCAGGTGGACATCCCCCAAGGGGTCCCAGACTGCGAGAGGGCACAGGCCGGGCTGAGGGACCCCTCCCCCCCAAGTGCACAAATTTTTGTGCACTGGGCCTCTAGTACATAAATAACATTACTGATTATAACAGGACCTCATGTTCACTGAATCCTTGCAACAACCCTGCTCTAGGACCACAGCCCCAAGTTCATTGGTTAAGGCGAGGGCCACAAAGGGGCGTAAGGAAACTGTGAGGGATGATGGAATGTTCATTATCTCGAGTATGGTGATGGGTTCATGGGTGTATACATATGTCAAAGTTCACAAAAGCACGTTCCTTGAGCCATGCAGTTCCTTGCAGGTCAATTACACATCAACAAGATGCTCACATTTGTGTTAAGGCTGAGGCATGCACCCAAACCCCCATGTTAACAAGGGTGCAGTTGTAACTGGAACAGGAGTTAAGGGTCTTTCCATAAAACCTAAGATTCCTTCTGCACAGCTGGTGGAGATGGGGCGGAGGACTGGGGAGCCCTGTTCTGCACCAGCATTGGTGGTCCAGCTTCAAGCACACTCTCTCCCATGCTCCTTACGCCAACGACCAACGTAGCAGCCCAGAGAACCTCTGTCCTCTTCAAACGTCCTGGCAACCCTCTTAAGACTCTGAATAGAGATTTGAGTGTTTTCAGAGTTAAAAGCCTTCACAGTGAGTAGCTTTGAGAAGCTTTTCTTAAAGCGGAGGGATAATCCCATGCCCAGATGCTTCCTGCTTCCTGGAACCCCTGGGAGCATTTTAGAGAAAGAAAAATAACAGTCGGCCATGCAAGGTGGGTCCAGGGAGATACCCGTGTTCCCTGGTGCCCACGGGGGTTTGGAGGCTCTCCGCCTGGGAGGCCAGGAAAACGTGGTGGCGCCAGGCTGTGGAGGCAGGTTCAGGCAGGATGGCGCTGGTGAGCATGAGGGCGGGCACGCGTGGCTTCTAGCCAGACGCCGGGCGCACGGAGATGAGCAGGCTTCAGTCCCACCCTCTCTCTCAGCTGCTTCTGCAGAGCAGCAGGACCCAAAGGATCCTGCCCCCGGGAACCCTGGCTGCCCTTTCCCGCCAGCCCCGGGAGCCACACATGTCCACACGCCCCCTGGGCCGCGTGGGAACAGGCCGCGCCCGCTCCACTGCTGGACAGGAAGGCGGGGCCCTTCGTCTACGCTCAACTCCGCCGCCACCTGGCTGTGGCACTGGCCAAACTGCTTAACCTCTTGGCTCCTTGATTTCCTTGTCTGTGCAGAGAGCCACACACACCTGCCCTGCCTCCCTCGTTCAGGCCATTGTTGGGATTCAGTGAAATGAACGGATGGGGTAATGCTTGGAAGAGGGCAAAGCACACTTCCTCGCACAAGGTGTTAGGATTACAAAAGCCCCGTGCAGTTGGGAACAGCCTGTGTCACCAGCAGGTCCAGCTGATGCAACATCCCAGTGGCCCAGTGCCCATGTCCAGGCCTGGGTGCTATGCCTGCTGCCGGACCTGGCACCGCCAGGCGTATTATCTGCTCCTCGTCACAGGCCCGGCCCTGAGAGGCTCAAGGGCACATGGGACTTTGGCTGCGCCTGGCTGTTCCTCAGGGGGTGTCGGGTGCACCAAGCCAGACTGAGGAGCGGGGAGGGTTGAGGGGGAGCCTGGGCTGGCACATCCAACCCCCAGCCTTGGCATGGAGACGCCTGGATCTGCCCTGAGCTGCTTATCACAGCAGCAAGGGAGCCAGGCGCCTGCTCTTGCTCCAGGGACAAGGGAGGGCCCTTGCTCTATTAGCCCCTTGGCCGCCCAGCCCCGTCTCCACTCCCAGAAGAAAATGACCACTGCTGGCGAGAGGAGACTTGTTGGAACAATCAGCAGAACCAGCTCTGGAGGGGAGACTTCCAAAGAGCCCAGCATCATGCTCTTTCAGGCCAATGCCTTCCTGTTTACCCAACGATTTAGATACGATTAAATGGAGACATAATATCCTCCAACTAGCTGGCCAGAAGCCCGCCAGCCAGGCCTCTGGTGGTGTGACAAGGAAATGGGCCCTGCAGAAACCTGGTGGCAGCTGCAGACAAAGACCTCATTCTGAGCCCCCAGCACTGCCTCCACCCTGGACGGAGCAGCTGCCAGGGCCAGGAGGCCCCGTCCAGGGGGCTGGGATGGGCGGGGAGCCGGCGGCCAAGGCACTAATTCCTCGAATCTTAAGTCCCCCGTTCATTTCCTGAGCAGGAGGAACCTGCAGATGGAAACCACAATAGGCACAGAGGTTGTTTTTCTTACTTATCGGTGCTTGACGTGAGCATGTGAAAACCAGAAAATGCCTCTGTTCTGCCCCGTTTCTGTGAGTGGTAGGGGACGTTACCGCCACCCCCAGACTCTTTGCTAAGTAACAGGCCCTCCTGGTGTAGGCTGAAGGAGAAACTGGAACAAGAGGCATCAAAATTGCCCGTGAAGCCCCTGCACAGAGTGAGCCTGTTTATTTCGCCTTTCATCAAGGGTCGTCGGGTCAGGCGTCCATCCAGACCTCCCCACTTTGGCCCAGGAATTGGACCTAGGCTACAGGATACGCAAGAACGTTTCTGATGAGCCAAGAACGCCGGCAGCAGACAGAGAAGCCAGCCCATGAAACCGTAGCTCCCAGCTGACGGCTGACTGCAGCTCTCACTCCGGCAATGCCCAGAGCACTCCTTGACATGCATCATGCAACCTCCGTTCAGGTCTCGGGTTTCTGTAAGCAAGGAGATGCTCAGGCAGTGACACTGGGCGGGCAAGCGCTCGAACAGCGGCCTCTCCAGCCCGCAGGAGCTGTCAGGCTCGGCAGAACACAGCCTCTCGCGTTTCACAGGCGGGCGCACTCAGGTTACCGTTCGCGTCGCATACCTTGGCAAGACCTTCCATCCTCGTTGAGGGTAAAACCAGGGTTGCATGTACAGGAATAGGATCCAGGAACATTCGCACACAGCTGCTGGCAATAGCCATAGCGACATTCATCAATGTCTGGAAACAGAAACACGCAAGGTCAGACATTTCTTCTCCATCGCCATGCCACCCACCTCCCCCCATCCCTTCTGGAGAGAGATCTCGATGGGAAGCCAAGGGGAACCGACGTGAAGACCGTGCCTACTAAGCGTCAGGGCTGGTGATACTCTCTGGATTCCAAGGCTCAATCTCCTACAATCCTCCCCGACCCATCTTGGTCCTGTGAACACCTGAACCTATCTTGAAAGTTATAGAGGAGGGTTTTGCTTAGAGTTAGCAAGCTGGCCTCTAAGATTTCATCCACGTTAAGAGTCCACTTTAAGACTGTATATCAGTGTTTCCTTGCCTAGGAAGGGACCCATTAGCTCAAAGTATAAGAAGAATCTATAGCCTCGCTCCAATAGACTCCTCACCAGCTTCATCAACAATGACTATGCTCAGGTGTCAGGAGCAAGAACAAGTGTGAGATAGGACAAGCTGGTCGCACTACAGTCTGGAGACCCACGGATCCAGTAACACCAGGACTCCGGAGCTCACCGGGGATCTCCTCCTTGCACTAGAGCAGGCATACAACTCTGGCTGAACACACCTCTTCGAAGCCACGCTTGGTCTTTCCTGAGCAAGCTGCTCTGCGAATGAATGGATCCTTTTAGCAGAGTAGGCAGTCTGACCTCCCTGCCAACATGGACCATGGGGAGCCTGGTGTCCCTGGGGAAGCACTTCTCAACCCCCTCCTCCCCCCACATTGCTGGGCTGATGGGCTGGAAAATTCACTCCTGTGAGGTAAGATGTCTTGAATGAAGCCTACAGGTGGAGACAGAGTCCTCACCTGTACAGGCACCTGCTGCGACCGATGGATCTGACTGTAGCTGTAACTGGTTCTTACCTCATCTCCACTTCCCCCTAAATGAACCACATCCCTGCCGGGCACCCTGGTTCCCAGGTTTCATCCGGCTCCCCAGAGGCCAGCTCAGAACCTCAGTCCCTGTGCCTGGTTCCTACCACCTGCTGCCAGGAAGGACCCCACATCCACCTCACCTGTTGTCTAACCTTCCTCAGAGGCGGTGTCCTGCCCTTGCGCTTCTGTTTGACCTCTGAGTTCCAGCTATCTCTACCTTGGAACACCCCACTGCCCACTGGGTGCTTGGCAGCGCCTGCTTAGAAAGCACACTGACTCGTGCAGTGGCTGGTCCACCTCTTCCCAGGGTGCAATTGGACACATCACCAAGGACAGGGAGGCATCAGGGAAAGGAGAGGACATCCTAGGGGATCTTGGAGGAAAGGCAGCCCCCAGCCCCTCCTTTTTCTCCAAAAGCAATGCCTCCAAAGGTGCACAGAGGGGTGGTGGACACGGCTATGGAACTTGTGTCTTTAAAGAGAAAGAAAAGTTTGGCCTGAGAATGGCAAGCATTCAGCCACGATTAGGGTGTGAAGTGCATGTGGCACCAGGCAAACCTGTCAGGCCTCCAGGAGAGCCCCTCCCAAAGGGGGCCAGGAACCACCCTCCCAGGTAAGGAATGTCTCAGTGTCTGGCCACCCTCACATCAGGGGGGGTTCCTCTGTATGATCGATCAATCCAGCCTGTGTGTCTCCGGCACCCGATCCTCTCTTGCGCCCCCTGGTGGTGGAAAGTAACTGGACCGAAGAACAAGGAGTTGGGTTTTAGACCTAATTCCCTTTGTCCAAAATGTCCCTCTGCTTCTGAGTCTCCATTTCCAACTGCATAAAAGTTGAATGACATAATACCTAACATCCCTTCCAGCTCTGAAGTTCTACATATTAAGTTCCTGCACAAATAACTCACAATGATGTGCTTATGTTCAAAGCAGCGGCATCAAATTTTCCATAATAGCGGAGGTTGGTTAAAATGCACAGCGACCATCACATTCACAGATGCCCGTGTGCCGCCAGCTCTTTGGGGCATGTCTGGAAAGGGGAACCGCGCCAAGTCTCGGCTGGCTTATCAGGCCCCCGGGAGGCCGCAGACAGGGCCCTGGGGCCGACCTAAACGCAGTCTCCATCGAGAGAGACTTGGAAGAAAAGAACCTTCTTTTTTTGTTTCCATGATGTTGTGTGGATTTGTTTCTCAGCTCCTCCAGGCCTGACTTTGGGGCAACAGGACGGTGTCTTAGAGAATTGAAACTGGCAGGGCTTCTCCAAGAAAACAGCATAGAAATCACACCCCAGAATAGAAATGGAACTGACAGCGAGAGATGGCTATGAATTCATTCACTTGGCGAGACCGCAAACTACAGGGAAAGAAAGGAAAACAACCCTACAGTGAAAATAAACAGAGAGATCATACAGCAGATGCCAACTGCAAGAAACAGAATTCTCAATTGGGACGGCTGGCTCCTTCACAGTAAAAAGAAAGACCAGCCAGTGGGGTGGGCATGATGGGGTGTGGGGAGGAGATGGGGTTCGCGCAGAGTCTCCCGCCCCCCACGGGAGAGTTGGAACTTTTCTGTGGCTAAGCAAAGTGTGCCCTTCTCTTTGTATGATTTCTAACTAGGACAGGTTAACTCTCACCTCCACCCTTTGCTGCCTTGACCAGAAATGTCCTGAAGGTGGGGAGAAGGTGTAGGTAAAATCAAACAGGAGTCTTCCCAATAAATTTAAAAATTCAGACGCTGTCATGGCAGAGATGGTGACAGCTGATTTCAAAAGGTGGTGTTGCCCTGGCTGCTGTGCTCTGTGGTTAGAGCGGTGGCCTGCACACCGAAGGGTCGCAGGTTCGATTCCTGCTCAAGGGCCCTTACCTCGGTTGCAGGTTCATTCCCTGGCCCCCATCAGGGAGCATGCAGGAGGCAACCCATCAATGTGTCTCTCACATCAATGTTTATGTTTCCCTAACTCACTCTCTCTCTCTCTCTCTCTCTCTCTCTCTCTCTCTCTCTCTCTCTCTCTCCCTCTCTCCTTTCTTCCCTCCCTCCCCCTCCCTCCCTTCCATTCTCTGTAAAAATAAATGGATAAATGGGAAATATTCTCAGGTGAGAATTAACAATAAAAAGAAGAAACACAGTGGTATTGAAACACGTAAGCTCACAGCCTTATACCTCTCCCCGTCCCCTGCAAAGGCCACCCAGCGATGCCCATTTCACAGTGACCCTGGCAACCATTAACTTCCAAGAGTCCCCGGGAGCCCCCGGGAGCTGTTACCTAAGCACTGGCCTTCCAGGAGCCAGTAGCCGTCGGTGCAGGAGCAGGTGTATCCTCCTTCGGTGTTGATGCAAATCTGGGTGGGGTTGCACTGGTGGGAATCCGTTGCACACTCGTCCACATCTGTAACACAAACAGATTCCGAAGAATGTTACTTCCATCTGTGTAGGGCCCCTGAGCCACCAGCGGTGCCAGCTGCTTGCTTGTCTGGCTGGGGGGGCAGTTGATCACATTCCGGGGTTCTACCCGAAATGTTGGGGCCACCTCCAGGTGGGTGCCACAGGGAGACACTGGGCTTTCAAGGAGCGAGTCTGCTGCCCAGAAATCCACCAAGGGACATGGCCAAGAAGACAATGCACATCCATGGCTCCTTTCTGCCGCCCTTGCCCATCATTTTGTGAAAGCAGGTCACCTTGACAGTGAGCATTGCTTGATTTAGAAATGCCTTTTGTTTCTCCTTTCCTCTGTTTCGTGGGGGTCTTTGGGGGGGTCTCTGCTGTGTGCACAGAGCTACGATACCTCTGAGGACATAAGGGAAGAAAAAGAATGCCTCTGCCAAAGGAAGCTTGGAATCGAGTCACGGGATTGGCTCCATCCATGAGCATCTTTGGATCTGAGGGTCCTGCCCCTTTTCCGATGCTTCATGGAGCCTCCACTGCTCCCCCCTCTCCTGTGGCTGACCTCCGTGTCCTCTGCCCACACCGGGCTCGTTTCATGCCCATTGCCGTCTGTCTGTCTGTAGTCACTTGTGTCCAAGTCCGTCCCGTCTTCATTGAGAGCCTCGGAGCATAAAGACCAAGCCACAGTCACCGTTATATCTCTCAAGACACCCGGTGGACACATTCAACCTCAAAACGGTTTCAACTGAAACGAACCCTTCCTTCCCATCTGCCATGCTGTGTTTTAGGGAGAGCATTCAGATCCTGTAACGGGACCTCCTGACCCTGCCCTCTCCCTTTGACCTCAAGCCCTGGCTCCACCTGGCTTGACCCCAACGTCTCCTCCTGCCCGTCCTGCCCACACCTGTCTGTCCCTTCTGCCCCCTCATCACTGCAGTCCCTCCTGCTCCCCCAGTGGGCCATCGCACAGTTGGAAATAACACTGGAAGCTGCAGTTCGCTGGGCTGTGTAGTGTGCCTGGGCCCTCACAGATGTCAGTGTATTTATTCTCACACTCGCCCTGCCGATGGGCTCATCATCCCCATCCTACAGACGGGAAAACTGCACGGAAGGAGCTCACAAGCCCAGCCGAGAATTCAGCCCAGGCCCCCCTGATTCCAAGCCCACCCCATGCAGGATAACAGAGGCCATTCCGCCCCTGGACCTAGCAGGGTCAGGAGGGAAGGGAGCTGGCGCATCTGGCAGGGAGGACCACACTGAGCTGTTGCTGCCTTTTCTTGCCTCTCCTGGAAAACTGACTGCCTCCTGACACTGCCTATTGCAGGCTGTGGTGTGAGCAGGGGTCAGCGGGAGCCCCTCCGTGGAAGCTCCCCGAGGACTGGGGTCTTCGCGACAGGCCTGTTCCGCTGCGCTCTCAGGGAGCGAGTGTGACTGATTCGGGGACACATTCGGCCAGGCCAGGAGAGCCACAGTGACTTGTGTTCCAGTGACACCAGCACAATCCACCACCCGGGATACGTCAAACACCAAGAAACCGATCAGTTCCTACCCGTTAGCAACCGTGTGTCTGGGCCCCGCATGGAGCCAGCCTTCAGACTCTAAACATGGACAGACTCCAAGAACCTGGTTCCAAGGTGGGGGCCGCCTCTCCGTAGTGAGGACCAGCCCTGTTTTCAGCTGCAGGAGCTCCTGCCTCTGCCTCTGGCCCCCCACCGCCGCCGCACCCCTCCCTCCCTCCCCCCACCCCCACGGCCCCAGCTCTGCCCACCTAGCCCAGCGTCCCCGGGGAACCGTGAACAAGGCTTGGCCAGCAGCCGCGCCTGCTCACATCCACGCTGAAGCTAGGATAATAAATAATGCCACTATCGGCCAGAGCATATTTACATTTTTCCGGAGGGGAGTGATGGATGGCAATTGTACCCTGGGAACAACACTGCCTTAGGAATGTGTGCTCTTTTTCCTGCCTGGAGGGCAATGCGGGGTGAGGGAGACCCAAGGCGCGCAGACCCATGAGAGAGTCTTGGTGACCGCGAGTTCCCAAGGCTCTGCCGTCTGTGTAACTCACACGCACGCCACGTGCCCGCAGGGCCCCACCGAGAAGACCAAACACTTGCGAGTGGCCCCGACTGGGCTCAGAAGGTCAGGCGGGGGCCTATGAGTGCACGTGCGTGTGTGTGTACGTGTGTACGTGTGTACGTGCACGGGCGCACACACACAGGCACAGGCAAGGCAATCCAACCAACACACACAATCTTTAAAGTTCATTCTTTTAAAAAAAATTCTACCATTTTCAAGATCCACTCATTTCTGTGGATGTATGCTCAAGAAACTAAATTTGTAACGTTCGCTACCTGATCGAATGGACTGTCGATACAAATGTATTTTGAGGACCGAAGTGCCTGGAGCAAGCATGTCAAACTCGTGGTGGGCGGGCCGCCTGCCTCAATATTTAACTTGCTGGCCGTGAGTTTGACGTGCTTGCCCTGGAGTTTTGGGTGGAGGGTGCATCCCATCTTTGCATCTTCAAAACTCTTGTGGTAGAACGCTGTGTTCGTAGTAAATGCTCAGTACCTGGTGCAAGGATGAATGAACACATGAACCACACGCATGAATGCCTCTAGACCCCAGACAAATGTGTCCCAGACAGCTTGCTACCACGACCCATCTGGTGTGTGGACCAGAAACACAGCCCACCCGCCGAAAACCACCGGCCGCAGCACACCCTGCAGGCGGCCACGCGGAGGGCTCCACGCGGCCGGAGGGCCCGCCGCGCATTCCAGCTCGCAGCCGAGGCGCTTACATTCAATACATTTGACTTAAATAGCAGAAGGAAACACACGTCGCCTCACTCCAAGGACATTCTTTGGCAAAGCATCCGCTTCTGCACAGTGGAAAAGCACGCGCTGCGCAACCTGAGGAGGTGTCGTTCGCCGCGGGCGCGCGTGGGCCCGCTGCTTCTCTTCCTTCTTGTGTGATCTTTAGGAAGAGGCTCCTGAGAGAAAGCATGCTGGGCTCATCCAGGCATTTGTTCAGTCCGGCTCTCACTCAGTCTTCATGCTCGGCTGTGTGTGTGTTGTGCGTGTGCGTGTGTCCTCCCAAACCTCCAGGTCGCTTGGGAGAGCTGGCACCGAACACCGACCCGCCATCTGGACTATCCCCAAAGCAGCCTTTGCTGAGAACCCCTCTGCCTGCTCCCTGCTCCCTCCCAAAAGCTACGCCTGGGCAGCTGCCTGGGCACATGGGGGATTGCACCACAGCAACCTCCACCCACCATCCTGGCGACCAGCACCCTGGCTGCTGGAGGAAGGAGCCTGCTGACTCCTCCAGGACCTGCGAGCGCCCAGCACAGCACCTGCCCGGGAATGAATGCCCTGGGCGTGAGCAGCCCAGCTCTGCTGGCCCACCCGGCTGTGTCTGAGCTGTCATCCTTGTGCCGACATCCCTTCAGGGAAAGCCACTGCTGACTTAGTCATCGACACAACCCATCGCATCCCTGATGGCCCAGGAGGCCGCGGGCAGAAGTGGGCTCCGGGCCTCGGGCTCACAGGCCGTCCATCAGGACATGTCCAGGGTTCATGCCAATGGCTGGGTCTCACATCCCCCTCCAGACGGGCGGCTTCACGCAGGCAGGTGAGTGAAGGCGGGTGAACAAAGAACGACCTTCCAGTCCAGTCACGGCCTCACAGAGGCACCAGATGGAGGGACTGGCCTCTGGCCATAAGGACACACCACCCAGCAACCTGGGACAACAAATGACGCATCTTCCAGGCTGACTCGAGGGGCAGGCGGGAGGGCCGCGGGCCACAGAGACACCTCGGAGCAGGCGACTAAAGGAAGCGAGTGCTGCCTGTCGGATGAACTCTCGGGACCTCGTGGTAGCAGGTCCCATGTGCCTCCTGGAAGTGAGCGGGTTCTGAGAATACAGCATACAACCCACGTCTCTGTCCCGTGTAAAACGGAAGGTTCCAAGGACGATCCCAGTGCTAACTCACGGGTTATTATATCCACATCTCCACAGGGAGGCGGAACAATTCATGTGCTGACGTAAACATGCTGGGCTACAGACCATATGTGTGTGTGTGCCAGCTATTCATTATATTTGAATGTGTATATATATATACATCCGATTTTATATTTCATCATTTATTCCTGTAAGTTGAAAGGGAAACACTTAAACTTCTCTCCTGACACCAGTTCTAATCGAAAAAGAGTCTCCTTCAAAAACTGTAAGACAAACACAACCAAGCAAGAACTAATGGCCCCCTCATGCCCGCAGGTGGAACACTTCCGAGGCCATGCGCCCCGCAACAAAGCACAAGAGGGAAAACAAACAAACAAATAAATAAAAAACAAACAAAACAGCAAAGGGCTGAGTCTCCCCAGGAAGGACTGGTGGGTCAAAACATCAGAACTTCGAGGGCAGGCAGAGCTGGGTGTGCAGCCAGGCTCCTGCGCGTAGTAACTACGCATTCCGTCCCGAGCAAGCTCATTCCCTCTGACCCCCTCAGGTGTCCTGCAAGAGAGAGCCGGCGGCCTGCCTCACCGGCTGCCCTGAGGGGTCATCCATGAATGTGTCCACAGGTCCCACCACCACTGCCTGGCACACAGTAGGTGCCTGGGAAACTGTGTCCACCTCCCTGGTGTGGGGCTGTTTCTAGCATCCGTGAGAGATTGGGTCACCGGGGCTGCCACCTCCTGCAGGCTCTGTTCTGCAATTTACCAAAGACACCAAAATAACAGGCGTGATGCGCTCTGTGGTTCAGCCAGAGCCAGAGCCAGAGTCGTCCCCCCCCATCCCCACCCAAGCCCAGACACGTGTCAGGAGGTTGGGACAAGATGTGCATAGAGGCCAGAGCGTTCCCTCCCCGGGTCTCGGGGTCCCCGCTGCCCTGCGGCACCTCTGGGTCCATCTTCGCTCCCACAGGAATCTGATCGGAAAGCCCAGGCGCATGTGTGTCCGCCTGGATTCCACAGCCCAACATGAGCTCCCTTGGCACAGTCTGTGATTCCTCCCGCTGCCGGTGTCTCCCCTTTCCCTCTGAACAGCAAAGGGCTGACTCTGCGAGCCTGCGTCCACAACCTCAGCTGAACGCCTGCCGTCTGCCAAGAGGAAACATCCTCCCCGGGCGCCGCTGGGAGGACCGTCCCGAGGATGCGGAGAACTACACCTTCCCGAAGGCCTCCGCGGCCCTTCTTTGGACACGGCAACAACCATTTCCTCGGTAGTAAATTTTTACCCAGTGAAACAACATGTTTTCCCAGCCCGATTTGGTTCCTTCCTCGCTCCAGCTAACGGGGCTTGATAAGCAAGAAGAACATAACAATGGCACATTCCTACGTCTCCGACTGAGGCCAGTCTCAGGCCTGCTGCTGAGCTGGGTCGGGGCCATGTCTCAGCGAGACAAGCCCAGCCAAGGCTGGAAGCTACACAGGGCCGACTTCCCAAACACCTGCTTAATGAAAGACCTCAGCGTTGGAGAACTCGCTCGATGGATTCCCAGGACATCTGCCCTCCATGTGTCTGTGGGTCCCGGGCAAGCGCCAGGAACCAGATCGTCCTGTGTTTACGGCATTTTTCCTAGTGTTTGACAGTCCGCATAGGACGCAACGCTTGCTGGTTCTGTCCCTCCATTTGGGCAACAAATATGTGGTCCATTTTCCAACGCACAACAAGACAATCCTTTCCTTTCGACCAAGCCGGCTGGAATGCAGGTCCCCACCTCGCGGTGAGTTCTACTTTCCTCTCCGTAAAGTGTGAGCCTGGAGGGGAGGCTGAAGGGCCCCTTCCCGCCCTGACCTTCTATGGAAACAGGCGCACTGCTAATGGGGATCACATTGCTGGTTCCTGAGTAATGATTTTCAGCCAGAGTGCTTGGTAAACATCAGCTGACTCTGCCGCTCTCGCCCGGCAGCGAGCTGGCCTTGCGGTGTGTGAATGGTCCCGGCCTCGCGGCGGGCGTGGTGAGAGGGAGCTGACAGATTCCTTTTTGAGCATCTCTCAGCCAGACACCCCGAGAGGAGGAGGACGGGCTGCTCGATGCCAATCTGAACCTGCCATTTTTTACTTACAGGGCGTGAGGCTTTGGCATAATTGTGACTGCAGAGCAAACAGACCATCCCTTTTTAAGGGAGTACTCTCATGAGCCCAGCAGTCAGCAAAGCTCCAGCCACCTCCCTGGAGGTCCGTCCCCCGCCCTCCCCCCCCAGCCCTGCACCACCCACAGCCTGACCTCTGTGCTCCATTCTCATGTCCCGGCCTGTGATGTCCTTGTCCCCATCCCGCACCCTCTTCTCCATGCCGTCTCCGTGAACGGCGCCACCGTGTTGCCGTCATCCTCACACTGCCCCTCCCCACACTCCCTGCTCTCATGCACTTCTTCTGAAAACCTTGCAAATCCCCCTCCACCTCCCCGCCACCCGCACCCCCAGAGACTCCAAGGTCTGACTTTTCTCTAAATGACAAATAACTGTGCCCCCTCGTCCGCTCGTCCTCAGTGTCTCCCCCAGGAAAGGGCACTAAACACAGAACCACCCCAGGCACAGAAGAGATCGTCTGCCCCTCAGAACTGTGTGCCGCCTCCTCGGAAAACTCAGGGCTTTGACACCTGCGCCGGCAGCACGTGGAGGCGGCCTTCGCACTCACACGCGCGCTAAGCACACACGGTCACCGAGCACTTCACACTGTAGCACGCAGCTCACTGCCTCCTGCACTCCACCCTGAGCTCCCAGAAAGCAGGGCTGGTGCCCACTCACGTCTGTGTCCTGAGCAGCGAACCGTGCCTGCCAGGGCAGAGCGCAGAAGTGAAACTTCATTGGAAATGAAGGTACTTCGTTCCTGGGCTCCTCTGAGGGCCAGAGGGGAAGGCGGTGAAGCCACAGGCATCGGAGGAAGCAGTTCAGACACCCACCTCTTTTGTGGCCTGTGTCCCATGGCCCGTATCCCACTCCTCTAGGATGAAGGATGTGATGGACGCTTGCTCACAGCTCTGGCCCCACGGGGCCTCGGGCCCCAGCTGGCAGGGCCTGGGGCCTCCCTCCCATCCCTGGGCTGATCTGAGGCCTCATCATATCACTTATTGGGCCTAGTGGAGCGGTTTCTCTCTTCCTGCCCCCCCCACCCCAGACGAGGACAAAGCTAATTCTCAGCAATCGAGGAGGGGGACATCGGAGGAGGGGAAAAGGCACACCTCTGCCTGGCCTGAGAACGCATCCACAGGACCTCTTAGGGCACCATCAGGAAACCCGATCCATTTCTCAGGCTCAGGACAGCCCCGCAGCCTGGTGCCTGCTGTGAGAAGAGCCAGGTGTGCAAACTCACCGCCAGGCATCAGCTGGCCCACGGTCGGCAGCAAACGTCCCCTGGCAGCCCCTCTCGGAGCGAGATCATGACATCGGCACCTGTTCTCTTCCCACCCGCAGATCAGAAAGCCCCGCCACCGCTCTGACTCCATCACTAGCCAACCAGGGTGATCTGGTGAATGTCATTGACTTTCTGCACCTGCCTCCTTGCGGCTGAAATGAGGCGACCGACCCCCGCCCACCCAGGGCTGACAGGCCCGTGGGGAAGACAGCTGTGGACACAACAGGTGTGTGGAGGGCACTGCACAGGGCAGTGAGGACACGTAACTGGGAGTGTCCCACATCTGGAGGGTGGGGGGGGGGCGGGTCTTGACACAAACACTGATGGAGGAGAACAGTCCCTTCACATACACCCATTCCTGGAACCCGACCCCTCTTAGGAAAAAGGAGGGAAGTGACAGAGGGATGGCTCTTGCAACATCACATTACAAGAAACAGGCCAGCGCCCAGCCAGCGTGGCTCTGTGGTTGAGTGTCGACCTATGAACCAGGAGATCACGGTTCGATTCCCAGTCAGGGCACATACCTGGGTTGATGGCTCAATCCCCAGTGTGGGTCGTGCTGGAGGCAACCAATCAATGATTCTCTCTCATCATTGATCTCTCTCTCTCTCTCTCTCTCTCTCTCTCTCTCTCTCTCTCTCTCTCTCTTTCTCCCTTCCTAAAATCAATAAAAAATATTTTTTAAAAGAAAGAAATGGGTCCGCAGGTGAAGAAGAAGATGGATATTCATCCTAAGACCCACCCACTCTGCTGGTCCCCTCACCTGCCCTCACTCTTCCGTGCTGGTACCATCCACAGCTCCTGCTCCCCATCTCCAGCAGACAACCCCAGCAAGTCAGAGAACAACTGCTGAGGCTACAGCTCAAGAGGAGGGCAAACCTCGGGAAATGGCGAGAAGAGGCAACATAGAAGAGGATGCCAGGGAGAGAGAGGCCAGAGGGTACTGACACGTCCTGGGAGTCAGGAAGCCAGAGTCCCACCGCAGACAGCCCAGGCCTGAGACAACCACACCCTGCTCCCGACCACATTTTGGACTTGGTAAGAGTTGGATTATATCACTTGAACCTAAAATAAATATTTGAACTGACTAAACACTTTTCAGGATTGCGTGCTCACCTGGCTGAAGGAACAGGGCTGCCCTTCCCCATCCACCTCTCTGTGGTCACTAGCAGCTCCTGGACTTCTTTAGTGTGGAAAGCATAGCTGTGAAGGGGCTACAGGTGGGGTCAACCAACTAATCTACCTGCCAGGCCACTGTAGCCCTCCCTCCCTCCCACCAGGAGGAGCCCAGTGCCAATAACACAGCTACTCAGGATTCATGGATGCTGCACACATTAACCACGAGCCATCCCTGCTATAGGTCCTAGGGATTCAAAAATAAATGAGCCACGTCTGCTTACAGTCTAGAAGGGAACAGATAGGGGGCCAGATGATCCCAATTCCGTATGGTAGGTGCCATGCTGGAGAGAACACTGGGGTACTTCCAGGAGGAACAGGCTTCCTGGGATAGAAGATATTTGGGTAAACCTAGATGGATGATGTGGCAAAAGCAGACACCATTGGATTTTGTCCTCCAATATCCATTCTCCCGCGTAAAGACTGCTTGTCAGCTTCCCCTACAGTGGCACGTGGCTATGGGACTGCATCCTGGCCCGTGGGTTAAGGGAAAGTAACGTGTAACACCTTCTGGATCCTGTTTTAAATAGAAGGAGGGTGGCAACTCAAGCTTTGGAGTCAGACCTGTTTCAAATTCTGCCGTCCCCCTCCTTTTTTCCTGCAAGTTTTTTTGCTGTTATTTTTTTGTTTTTAGCCACTAAAAGCCTTGGTTTCCTAACTTGTAAAAGGAGTTGGTGATGTTATAGAACTCATGGCGTTTTGTGAAGATCCTGTGTAAATCAAGTCTTGAAATCATGCCGGGCACAGAGATGGCCCTTGGTCTAGTCTGACTGTTACAGCTCATGCCAAGAAGCAAGAGGAAGAGAAGGAAGGCAGCAGGTGGGAAACTCACTCCTAAAAGAAGAGGAAGAAAAGGGGACTGGAAGCCTAGTTCTAGTCCAGAACCTTCTACTAGCTCATTGGTGGTCTCCGGGCAAGTCCTTCTCAGCCTGTTTCCTCCTCTGAAAAACGAGGTCTGAGCTCTCTTTTACCCGGGAAGGTTAATGGACCTGAATCCTCTGTGCTCCAGATGGTTTCCTCCCCACGGCACTCACTGCCCACACCTGTGCCCTGGGCAGGCCCAAGGAGGCCCTCTGGAGGGCGCAGGAGGAAAAGACATAACGTGGCTGGGAGACATCACAATTTGCCTCTGCGTGATAATGAGGACGTGACCTGGTAGACCAGACTATCACAAAGCAGGGAGAAGACTTAAGGTTAAGAGGGTGACCTGAACAGGAAGGGCTTCTTGCCTGACACCACTTTAAAAAGTTCTGTGGAGTACCATGAAGCTATGACCTGTCGGGTCAGCCCCACATCGGGTCTACTACAACATATAGACGTTGACATAATGTATGAGCATTGCTGCAGCCTATGAACACGGTTATACTAAATGAATGTTGTTGCAATATTAAGTGCTGTTATAATGTATAAACCCTGCCACCTCTCCTGGGACTCGGAAATAAAAACAATCTGGATCTCTTTCAGGTCCTACGTAACAGGCATCTTCCAAAGGCGCTTCTCGGGGGCTCAGGAAAAGACAGAGGAGTTAATGAGTCACTCGTTTCTCCTTCACATGCCCGCACGGTATTGATTCCAAAAGGAGAAAATGTACTCATCAAAATAAGGACCCGTCATTCATTCACTCACTCACTTCACCAATATGCATGGACTTGTGCAGAAGGGATATTTTTTTCATTCTTTGTCTTCAAATGCCCTTTACAAGCAGAAATTATCAAATGTTTTTACCTGCCTTTATTTTCTCTTGGGCAAGTCCAAGGCATTACTAACCACCCTGCTATTGTAGGTGACAAAAATGAGGTGAAGAAGGTTAGTGTATAGACTAAAAAGCACAGATCAGGAACTCATCCAACCTTACCACTAAATAGGTTCATGTCAAGTTTCGCATTTTTTGTAAAGGGGGGTGGAGGGGAGGCATCATTCCTTATTACTTTCAGGAATTCAATGAGATAAGAGTTTCCATTGAAACAAATGCCACCTTCATATGTTTTTAGAAACTATTAGCATTAGAGAAGAAATACCTTTCTCCAGGTCATAGAAGAAATACATGGAAAACAATGATCTAATTCTATTACATATAGTAGTAAGACTGGGCCTGATGGTCTCACCTACCAGTTTTGTAACTAGCCTCTCACCCACATAGTCAGTGTCTGCTCCTCAGGCCAAAAGGAGGAAGGGGATGAGCAGGCTAGAAGAAAATTTTGGAGAACTACATTATTACTGGTGTTCGTTTGCAAGGCAATTTTGGAATATGATGTAGCTGGAAAGATCAGACAACTTGGCTAGGCAGAAAGAGACAATTCCTCTATTGTCTGGTCCCTAGACATTCATTCATCTGCCATTCATTAGACTGGCAAACACGTACCAAACTACTTCTACATTCTTGGCATTATGCTAGGCACTGTGGATACCAAAGCGAACAAATCATGTTCCAAACAAATTTCATAGAATCAGTATCCCCTGTTGATAATGCAATTAAATAGAAATAAATAACAAAAAGATAAACCTCCATAAATGTGTACAATTTTAAACTCATCACTAAATAAATCATGGGCCATAGAAGTAACCACAATAAATCAGACAATTCTTAGGACTTAATGACAGTGAAAATACTACATATCCAAACTTGTGTGACACAGAGAGAAATATGTAGTCTTAAATGCTAATTTTAAGAGGGAAGAAAGCTTTGCAATGACTGCACTAAGCATTCTGCTTAAGAAATTAGGAAAGACACAAAAATCCAAAAAAAATAGAAAAAGTAATAAAGATAAGAGCAAAAATTAATAAAATGAAAAATGAAAAAGCAAGAGAGATCAACAAAGTCAAAAATTGGTTCTTTAACATTGCCAAATAAAATAGATTTAATTTTAGCATTTAAAAAAATGAGGTAGCATAGCAATATTAGGACTAAGAATAGCAACAACTAGATTCAGCTGAGCTTTTAAAGGTAATACAGAGAATGTTATGAAGAAGTTCATGCAAATTAATCTGAAAACTTAAATGGGCAAATTCTTGGGGAAAATACAACTGCAAAACTGGCTTAAGGAGTAAAAAGTCCAAATAGTCCTCTAACTGTTAAAGAAATTTTATTTTCCGACAAAAATCTTTCCACAAAACAAAAACCCACCAGACCTCAATGATCTTATAGAAAGATTCCAGTAAACTTTCCATAAATAGGTCGTTCTAGCCTTCCAGAGGATAGAAAAGAGAGAATATCGCACTCTATCAAGCTAATATGTTGATACCAAACCCAGCAAGAGTAATTGTTTAAAAAGTGCCCGTGCACTTGGCTAAGTGTAGTTCCATACACCAAGGTCGTTGGTTCCATCTCTGGTCAGGGCACATACGAGAAGCAACCGATGAATGCATAAGTGGAACAGCAAATTGATGTTTCTCTCTCCCTTTCTCTCTTAGATAGGAGATAGATAGATAGATAGATAGATAGATAGATAGATAGATAGATAGATAAAATTTATTTTTTAAAAGGAATGTGGCAGGCCATTTTAATATATATACATGATGAAAAAATCCTAAACAAAATATTAGCCAAAGAAATTATACTACATCATGACCAAGTTAGTTATCTATCTTGAATGAATGAAAGGTGGTTTAATAAGAAAAATCTGTCAATGTAATTTCCCACATAAGCAGATTTTTAAACATATGCTTATATTAATAGTTGTATAAAAAGCATTGATAAAATTCAATACTAGTTAATAATTTAAAAAAAACGGAAATTTGTTTGGAACATGATTTGTTTGCTCATTCTTAATGAGGTAACATTAGACACAGTTCTTTTGCCATCAGGAAAAAGACAAGGATGCCTACCCCCACCACCTATATTCAATGACTTTATAGGGATTAGCCAGTGCAGTAAAGCAAGAACAATAAATAAGAGGTATAAAAATTAGAGAACCAAACTCTCACTATTCACACATAGTGTGGTTGTCAGAATAACCCAAAAGATTCTACAGACTAAGTACTGGAAATAATAAGGGAATTTCACAAGCCATCAGGATACAAGATCAATATTCAAAAATAAATTGGATTTCTACATACAGCAACAAAAGGAACACTGAATTTTATAAAAATGCTATTAATATAGAAACAAAAAAATATATAAGCTTTCTAGGAATGAATCTAGACAAAGACTGCAAGACTTGTTCGGAGAAAATAATAAAACCTTATTGAAAGATATTTAAAGACCTTAGAGTAGGGAGAGATTTAATGTTCAAGGATGTAAAAAATCAATAAGATGACGATGTCCATTCTCTTCACATTTATCTAAACACTCAAGGGATTACAACCGAAATCTCAACAGGGTTTGTTTTGCGTGTTGTTTTTTCAAGGCACTTGGTCCAAGAATACTAATAGCCAAGACATTCCTGGAGAAGAAAATAACTAACCCTGGCTTATTTAATAAGACTTATTATAAAGCCGTGATAGTGAACACTGAGTGATATCAAACCCAGCAAGAGTCATTGTTTAAAAAAGGCCCCGTCCCTGGCTGGTTTGGCTCAGTGGATAGAGCATCGGTCTGCAGACTGAAGGGTCCCAGGTTCGATTCCAGTCAAGGGCATATGCTCGTGTTGCGGGCTTGTTCCCCAGTAGGGAACGGAATCATCAGCCAATTGATGATTCTCTCTCATCATTGATGTTTCTATCTCTCTTTCCCTCTTCCTTTTTTTTTTAAATGAATATGAGAAAAAAACTTTTAATTACTAGATTGACAAAAATGAAGAAGTCCATTGATAATAAATGCTGGAGAGATTGTAGATCAACAGAAACTCTTAATCATTGCTGTTTGAGTGCAAACTGGTATTCTGGAAAATTACAAAACATTATTTTGGAAAATTGACATTTCCATACCTATAGCACAAGCTATATGGAGCCTGAGGGAATATTTATAGCATTGTTCTTTCTGACAGCAAACACCTAAAACAATCCAATGTCTTTTGACAAAATAGTGCATCAATAAATTGTGCTATGGTGTAGTCTCAGAGTAGAAAGGTATTTGAAAAAAAACAAACTACAGCTACACACAACAACATGAATCAGAATCTTAGAAACATAATGTTGAATGGAATGAGCAAGTCTCAGAAGACCTTGGATAAAGATGGTGCCATCATGGAGAAGTCACAGGGAGAAGCCACAGGTTCTTAGGTTGGGTGCTAGATTCTCCTGTGTGCATGGTTAATAAGCTTCTGCCTGCACATGCTACATATCATTTTGTGTATACACCAAATATTGCACAAGTCCTTTCCACAGCTCAGCACCTGGTTGACTAAGACAGACTGACAAGAGCTACAACGTACTCATAAATAATAGAATGGGGCAATCTCTAAAATGCTCTGGAAACAATTAGTCCTACAGATTTTATGGGCGCTAGTGGCTCTAATGCATCACTAACCATCCTGTGAAGTGGAGAGAGAAAGAATCGTTATCCCCTTTAACAGATGAGAACACTGAGATTCAGAGTTTAAGACATCTGTCCAAGATCGCATAATTAGTAAGAAGCTGAGCTAACGTCTAACCCTGAGATCCTGGGCCTGGCCCGGACGATTTTCTACAGATGTTTCTCTAACACTTGCAGGGAAGAGTTAGTCTGTTTCTGACACCTTAGCACTAAGCTTCTAGAATGATTCTGGTCAATTTTCCGAATAGTGTTATCCAATTGCTTAAGATTTTCTTTCTTGGGTATAGGGCAGTGGTGTACTGGACCATCATCCCAGTTCACAAGCTCTTAGAACTAGCTCTTGTGCACTTTGTAAGTGACTAGTGGGACTTTTTTTTTTTTAAGAGAAGAAGTTACTTACTTTCATGAAACATGTCTGAGGGCAATATATCGCTATGCATCTTACTGAGCACCTTCTAAGGTCACATGCTTTGTATACATTCTTTTAATCCTCACAAAAATATTTATGAGATAGGCATTATCCTCATATTACAGATAAGAAAACCACGCTCATTCCCAAGATTCACTATGATAAGGGGCCAGGAGACAAAGAAGGACAACAGCTCTGCACATGTGAGTGGAGGCAGTCCGAGTGCATGACCAGGGGGAGCACATTAAAATAAAATGGGAGCAGAAAGACACAAGATACTTTGGTGTGGGATGATGGTGATGATGGTGCTCATACATGGTAACAACCTACCATTTTTTGTTTTTCCTAAGGGCAGGATGAGGACGACAGCAGCACAAAAGAATCAAGCAAGGCCTAGACATGTCTTCTTTTTTAAAAAATTGATTTCAGAGAGCAAGGGAGAGGGAGAGAGAAAGAGAAACATCAAAGATGAGAGAGAATCATCAATTGGCTACCTCCTACCTACTGAGGATTGAGTTTCCCACCCCCGCCCCCAATAAAAAACCAGGCTTGTGCCCCGACTGAGAATCAAACCGTAACCTCCTGGTTCATAGGTCGACACTCAACCACTGAGCCACACCGTCCGAGCTAGACATTTCTTCTTGACTTGCGGCATTATAACAGCTTGATATTTCTATAAGGAGACTTCATGGTATTGTTCCCCTGACAATTTACAATGAAAAAGAGTATTAGTTGTCTTGGTGCAGTGTCGGCACCTGCGCACCTGAGGACAGATATGTGCACCTGAGGACAGGTGTGCAGCATAGATGAAGGCTGCAGGCCCTTCCTTCCTTACTGGTGATCCTCTGATGTCAGGGAGGGTGTGTGCCCCATGGGCACTGGATCGGCAGTGAACATGTCGGTCGTCATCTGACTGTTGGCTCAGACTAAACTTAGGTGCTTCTGCTCCTTCCTTTTCCACATGGAAGAGCGGATCCCAGGTACAGCTCTTGCCCATTCAACACCTAAACTACCCCCACTTGGTAACAACACCTGATTTTCCTTTAAGGAGACACACCTTTCCCCACACTGCGTGCATATGTTCCAGGTAGCGTTGGACCCACCTCTGGCTCCAGGTTTGCTAAGTCAGAACCCCACGGGGCCAAGTCGTGAGCTCAGGGATGAGCATGTGACCCGAGCTGGCTACCAGAGCCTGAACACAGCCGTTGGCTGGAGCCCTAGCGACTGAGGCATTCTCTCTGGGTTGGTCAACTGGTCAGAGAAAAGCCTGGAGCTGCCAGGGCCATTTCTTGAGCGAGCCTCCCTTGAGAATGAAGACAAAGCAGGTACTAGATGGAGAGAGAGAAAACCAAGTCCAAACGTTACCCCGTGAACCCTTGCATCCAGCCATAGCGAAGGCTAATTCCACTCATGGACTCTCCAGTTATAAAAATAAATAACGTGGGCATGTAGTTTTTCTTAACGCTTGTGTTCTGTTGGTTTAGTCTTATTGTTTGCTTTGAGCTGGGTCTCTCTTACTTGCAACCGAGAGTCTTGATGATAAATACGCTGAGTGTAAGCGAACTGCCCCACAGTTTTATTGAACCCCAGAGTCCTGGTGTTGGCCTTCACTTTGCCAAAGTCAGAGCACCAAAGGCAACAAGTGAATGTGTTTCATTTTAAAAGGTAAATATTGAGAAACCTGCTCTGTGTTCCTAGGAATCTCCCAGAACACATCAGTCTAAAACAGTCCTTCCCAACTTTTTCCACGTCGAGGCAAACTCACAGAAAGTTCTAGAAGTGTGTAAGGCCCCATGGAGAGAGCACAGGTGATTGGTCCAAGGACTCAGGCATCCCAAGCCCCTACCAACCACCCCAAGAGCCAACCAATCCCCAGCCACACCTCTCTCCCAGGTGCCAGGTGAGAGGCGTTATTAGAGGAAGTAAACATCGAAGGTGAGGGGATGTGTTTTGGAGCAAATCCTCAAGTGAGTCTCCTCTTAACAAGCTGGGTGACCTGCCATATCCGACAGCACGTTCTTTATGCTCCATACACCAGGCTGGAACTAAGTGCTTTTACATTGTTAGCATTGTTTTTTGAAATCCGTCTGCCAAGAGCCAGCTGTTTCTGCACAGTCAGGCTTTCTGGGGCATGTGGCTCTGGCTTCGTGGGAAGGACCCCTCGCTCGGCTGAAACTGCTTTTGCTCTCTGCAGCAGACCCAGACTTCCAGCCAAGAAACAAAGGGGCGGAAGGTCACCGGACTGGGGGCGGAGGGAGGAGCAGCCATAGAGCCGAGCCAAGAGAATGCCATTATTCAAGAAATGATTGAAGAGTTTCTTCAAGACCAGCCAAAGGAGTCATTCTCTTTGAACTCTGGGGGGGTTGAAGAATGCTGAGCGCCCGGTTTGCAGATTCTTCCATTGACCCGTTGTGGTCAAACAAGGATAGAAGGATGAAAAAGAGCATCTTTGCTTTAGAAATCCAGGAGCTGAACTTTGTCGGTGGTGGGTGTAGAGACTTGAAAGAAAGGCACCTTGCTGCTGCCATCTTATTAGCAGCTGCACCTCCCTGGTTACCTGGCACCTGGCACCCAACTTTCTTAGACGGCCAACCCATCAGCAAGCCCACAAGCATCAAGCCTGCTGCGCTATTGCGGCGCAGGAGGTAAGGGAAGTGAGAAAGATACAGGCATGTAAGACATGAAGCTCTCGTGGGCCAGGAGCACAGACGCGTTTCTCATTCCGTCTAAGGTAGATGGCACGTGGCCCGCAGAGGAACAAGCTGAGTGTTTGGGAAACTTGATGTAGGGTGGGGAGATCATCCCAATGGGCTTGGGTTGGGGTCATGAAGACCTAAGAAGGCCTCCGAGAAGAAACCGCATGTGGCTTGGGTTGCTAAGGATGAGAAGAAAGAATGGCATTTCCTGTGTCTCGGATCTCAGAAGATCCCTGCTGGAGGAACAGGACCATGTCCTCGCTGTGGGCTGAACCGTGTCCCCCCAATTCATACATAGAAGTCAAATCCTAAGGACCTCAGAAGGTGATTACTAGGAGATAGTTAGACACCTTTGAAGAGGTAATTGAGTTGAAATGAGGTGAGGAGTTGGACTGGTATCCTCCTAAGACGAAGGAATTCAGACAGCGAGATGCTTAGAGGGAACACCATGGCAGACTCCCTTCCGCAAGCCTAGGAGGGAAGGCTGGATCAACTCCCGCCCTTGCGGCCCTCAGAAGATCCAGGTTCGCTGATACCTTGATCTCAGCTTCCAGCCTCCAGAGCTGAGACAATGTGTAGATTTACACCTGCCGTGTGCCCCCAGCACCTTCCACACTGGAGGCGGCCACCCAGCCTCCCAGAGGGAAGTGAACCCCGTGTCTGACCCCCGTCTGGTCTCAGCGCTGTTGTGGACGAGACCCTGTTAGCGTGCGTGTGGCTCATGTGCCTGATGCTAGAACCACACACACACTTCCCCAGGTCAGGAGGGTCAGCATCCTGCCTGGAACACTCTCCTGGGTCGTGGCCAGCCTGCCCTCCTCCTCACAGCGAAAGGCCACAGGTGGACCAGCCCCTACATCTCCAACCACTTTCTGTTTTATTAACCCTTTTGTGGCTCGTCTGCCTGTGAAGCACCAGGGTCTGCCTCCGTTTTGTTTGCTTGCTCATTTTTCATCTTCGGAACGCGGTCATGCTAGCAGCCAAATGTATCCTGCTTACAGCTCTTTCTGCAGCTTGAGTGTGTGAAGACAGAGCTCTGACTGGAGAGAAGACAGTGTGGCATGTCCACGTGGCTGGGTTGGGGGAGGGGGGTGAGATTCCTGTAAAAGCAGAGTCTCGCTTGAAGACCTGAGGCCGACGCCACGAGCCCACTTTAAAAAGACACGTCCCTTGACTGCCTGCACTCCCCTTATCCTGACAATCACCAACCTGGCCAATCTGCTCAGCACCAATAAAAACATGCATGGGCATCAGAAGCAAAGATCTCAAAACTGCCAATCTGAGGTCCTGTGTTGTTCACCTGTACCCTCACCTTACCTCACAACCCGCGGAGTCTCTGAGCTAATCTGATGAATCGACCCCCTCTGCAAAGCCCACAGGGGGGCCCCGACTTGCCTGAGGCCAGTCAGCTTCCAAATCCAGCCTGTCCTCTTGGAGTAAGAATCCAGAGACTGTGAGCGGGCTCCCAGCTCTGCAAATGACCTCTAGGTGACCTTGGGTAAATTACACCTCGGTCAGCTTTCCCAACTGACCTGTGACTGTCCCTTCTCTGTGTGGGCTGCCGTCACTCTCATGGGCAGAACTAGTTGCTCCCGTGATACTTAGTCCATGTGGCCGTGAGGTGGTCTCCATATGAGTTGGCACCTCGCCCCCTACGCACACACACAATCCATATCCTGTGAGTCCCGGAGGGAGCTATATCCCCATTTGGAGAAGGCAGTGTCAGCCGGCTTGGTCTAAGCTCACCCTCAACACTCCTTGGCCACAGTAATAGCTTCAGGGGATCTGTAATCACCCCAGATTTTATCTTCAACTCCCCTTTGCCAGGACAGATAACATTTTACAGCTAAAACCCAATTCCAGTCCGGCAAGAACTCAACTTTGTTCTTTTGAAACCAAAGGGTAGGAGTGGGCGCCAGAGGCCTCAGACACTCCAGAGTTCTGAAAATATCAGTCTGGGAATTATGAGAAGTGCGAGCCAGTCATAAAAATTTAATTCACTTACCCAGAAAGTTCCCAAGGGGTTCACAGCTGTGGTGGCTGGGCTGGGTCACACAGTTTGCTAGAATGTGGTGCCGACAAGCCCTAGATCAGGGTTTCTTCCCTCTGCGCCCCTCTGCCCTTCCCAGGGCAACACCCTGAGTCACAGGCTCCGCCTGCCATGCCCACCCACCCGACCTCAGCTACATCTTCTGTCATCTGTCCCCAGGGAGAAGAGTTAGGCTGAAGGGAAGGTGGGTGTCAAGGTGGAAGCACGGCACATGCTGTGGCCGACGTGGGAGCCATACTTGCTGGATGCCCTGCAGCTTGGCTGGGTTTCTTCTGACAACCCTCCTTGAACCCAGACCGTCCGATGCATTCACCTGGGATTTTTATCAACATCATCCATGCAATCTATACACAAAATTAACAACAACCCTTAGAAAAAGCTCGAGTGTGAAAAGAGAGCGGTCTGACCAGGATTCCTGGCAATGTCTGGTCTTCTTCCCCTTGGACAGGAGGGATGATTCTAAAGCAAGGAGTCCTGACTGAGTCTTCAGTCAACACTCGGGAACAAATACTGAGCAAGCACCAGCGACGGCCAGGCTCTAGGGAGGCCACAGAAACAACGTGAGAGACGGACAGGCAATAAACAAATCAGCCAATGAATGTATGAATAAGTGGAACAACAAGTCAATATTTCTCTCTCTCTTTCTCTCTCCCTCTCTCTTTCCCCTTCCTCTCTCTCTAAAAATCAATCAATAAAAAAGAAAATATTTTAAAAAGAAGGAAATCTTGTCATTTGCACCAAAATGGAGGGACCTTGAGAGCACTACGCTAAGTGGAATAAATCAAATACCATATGCTTTCGTTTACATTAAACGAAATCATTAAAACAACAAAACACAATCTTATAGATACAGGGAACAGCATGGTGGTGGCCAGAGGAAGGGGGTCAGGTGTGGGGAAACGGGTAAAGGGGATCAAACAAACTCCCAGTTATAAAACAAGTCAGTCATGGGGTGTCGCGTACAGCCTGGTGGCTATAGTTAATAACACTATGCCGCATATTTGACAGTTGCTGAGAGTATATCTTACAAGTTCTCATCACAAGAGAAGCTATTTTTTCGTGTGTGGTGATGGGTGTTAACTAGGGTTACCGTGCTGATGCTGTGTATGCAAATATCAAATCCTTATGCCGTACACCTGATGAAGGCTGATTAGATGTCAATATGAACTCATTCATTCATCGATTAAAAAACAGTGATCATTCCGCGGTTCTCAAAGTGTGGTCCCCAGATCAGAAGCATTAGCATCCCTTGGAAATCCAGGCCCCACTCCAAATCAACTGAATCAGAAACTCTGGGGAGTGGGATCCATAATCTGCGTTTTCCTTCTTCCCGGCAATGTCACCGCAGGTTCGAGTTTGTGAGGATGAGAGCTGTGATGGAGAGTGACTGTGATGTGACTGTGGGCAGGCTGGGCAGGGATGGACTCTTTAGGCAGGTGACATCTAAACTAAGCTGCAGCCTGGGAGCAGAGAATGAGCCAGCAATGTGAAGAGCCAGTCCAGAGGGAACAGCAAGTGCAAAGGCCCTGTGGTAGGGAAGAGCCTGGCATGTTTGAGGAAGAGAGAGGAGGCCAGTGAACAATGAAGAGCACTGGGACACCTTATGGGAGGGGCAGGGTCTGAAAGTCAGCAAGTCTGGCCTCTGGGGGGTCTCTCCCCTACGTGAACTGCGGATGCTCTAACATGGGGAAGACAATATGAGCCTGCCTACTGGGTCATTTGAGAATCCAGTGAGTTAGCGGATGTGAGAGATTGGGATAAGCGAGAGAGGCAGTGTGCAAGTGGGAATTATTACAACTAAGGGAGTCGCTTAGGGATGTAACCACAGAATCCAGCCTCCCACAGTGACAAGCCAACAGGCCACAGGCCAGCGCCACGCGGTCCCCGGCCAACGCCTGTTCTCTGGAGCTAATTGACATCGAGATGATTCTTTAAAAAGGGTCTGTTAGGAGGTCTGAGGTGGGAAATTTTCCAGAAAGGCCTGATAGTGGAACTTTTTTTTTTTGGAGAGAGAGAGAGAGAGAGAGAGAGAGAGAGAGAGAGAGAGAGGAACAGAGGAAGGGAGGGAAGGGAAAGGGGAGAGAGAGGCATCAACGTGTTGTTCCATTCATTCATGCATTCATTGGCTGATTCCTGTACGTGGCCTGGCCGGGGATGGAATTTGCAACCCTGGTGTATGGGGACAATGCTCTACCCAACTGAGATACCCGGCAGGGCTGAGCGTGGAACTCATGTTTCCACCCTACTGGTCGCTCTAGGAGGATTCTTGGCTTCATAGGAGTTTGAGTTTTGCTCCAGCTCCTTGCAGACCCTGCCAGGTGTTATAAGGGCAATGCCAGATTGCTCATCACACACACGCCGTCCACTGAGGCCCCGTTCCTAAAGGGACTCCGAAAAGGGCTCATCTCTGCCTCAAGCTTAAAGGAAGGCTCCGCCCAGGGCTCTGAGAACACATGGAAGCGATGCCATTACCGGGTGGCCCAGTCACCAGCCCCCAGAGCTTAGACTAAATGCCAAGTCCCTGCCTCCGGAAGCTCCTCCTCGCCTGGTGATAAGATTTTCACATCCCGACTGGTCAGGGTGGGGGCAGCCGTGGGGACTTTGGTCCAGCCCCTCTTGCATAGATGAGAAAATGGAGCCAGAAAGAGAAGGGACTGGAGCCACAGCCACCCACTGAGCTGGCTGCGGTGCTATGACCAGATCAAGACCCCAGTTCACCGGGCCCCTAATCGGGGACTCTTCTCCAAGCAGATGTCAGCACAACACTCTCCCACTCCAAAACCAGCGCTCACAGGACAAATCCCGAGCCACTGGCATGGCATTCCAAGCCCCCAGAGTCTAGTTCCTGCCAAGTTTCCTAGCTCCCCCCACTCACTCGATCCTGCCCCGCCCCCAATCCAAGGCCGTGCTGCAGCCACGTCCTGGGCATCGTGAATGGGCAGGTGACCGATGGGCTCATGACCAAGGCTGGCCCTCCATAGCATTCCTCAATGTGCCGGGCGATTTCTCGGCGCCATGTCTTTGATCACGTTATCCCCTTGACCCAAAAAGCCCTTCCTCGCCTCCCACATAAAAACCCTACTCAAGCCTCCAAAGCTCACACCAAGGCCATGCCATCCATTCCCAGAGCTGAATCCCCATTTCCTGCGGGCACTCCTGCAGCACCTGGCAATACTGCTCTCGCCCCCTTCACGCTCCGGCTCATGGGACGCTCTGGAGAGTTATGTACATCCTCCCCTCCCAACCCCACTCATACCTGCTCAGCTGCGAGATCCTGAGCAACAGTCCTTCATCTTTAGATCCCCTTCCAGCACTTGGCAGTATCTGACACAGAGATGTGCTCCGTGAGTGTCTGTTCAATCACATGACGCCCAGATGTGTAACACCTGTCTCTGAGGAAGGTTTCCATGACCGTGCCAGCCAGCGTCCGCAGAGAGCCTCCTACCAGCTTTTGCTGCTGCCTCATCCCACTGGGCTAGAGCTAATGTGTGTACTGGGATGTTTCCTACCATCCCACCCTGACTCTTGGCAAGAGAATGTGAACTCCCTGGGGCAGTAATGATGCCTGACTGAGCTGTGTGCCCAGCACAGACCCCAGCCCATACATGACAAATGAAGCAATCAAGCCCATCCTATATAATAAAAGCCTAATATGCGAATAGATCGAATGGCGGAATGACCAGTTGCTGTGACGTGCACTGATCACCAGGGGGTAGACGCTCAACATAGGAGTTGCCCCAGCCCACAGGCCCCAGGCCAGCCAAGGTGGGTGCTAGCAGGGGCCCCCCAATTGCCCCACTGGTTGCCCCACAAATCAGCCCTGATGGCCGGCCAGGTCTAGGGACCCTACCCATGCACAAATTTTGTGCACCGGGCCTCTAGTTAATAATAATAAACTAACCTATATGAACACCTAGGACATAATCAATTTCTCTTGCTCATCGGAATCCTATATGTACAATTCACCACGTGCAGCTTTCCCAACAGCGAGCAAGACAGAAAGTTCCTGCTGGATAGAGATGTTAAATAAATAATCACCAGCATCTATTTATCACAGTTATGGGGCGTGCTCCAGAGGACACAGGACAGGACGCTCTGATCACGGCTAAGTTGTCTCTGAATTCACGGCTGGTCCCCGTGGCCACCTCTCCCCCAGCTTGCAGACGACTTACCTTTCTCCCCAGCAGGAATGAAGCAGAGTCGGGTTTTTTCCGCGTGTGTATGTCTTTCCATTGTTTCATATACTCTCCCTCCCATTAGGACACCCTGATTCCCCGGGGCGCTATTGAAAATGCCAAGTTCTTACTGGTTGCGGATGCAACGTCTGTTCTGTCTGACTTCACTGATTCCCGGGGGATGTGTTAAGACCTGCAAAATATGTGGAGCTCATAAATCAGCTCTGGCTGGGTTTCTGCAAATGTTCTAGCTTAAAGGAAAGTCAGACAGCACTGACAAGTCCCTGAGCCTCACTGCTCCCCAGGCCCCAGCCCGCCTGCGCCGGCCCCTGGAGTCTGTAAATGCCGGCTGGCCGGGGCAGGGCCCAGGGCTGGGTGTCCCCGTCTCCCCTCTGGCCTGGCTCTGACAGCTGCAGGGGAACGGGAGGTCAGTCCTTGACATCCAGTCTGCTGTCTGGGGCCCTCTGGAGGGAAGGAATCCTGCGAATGTCCTTTCTCTGCCAGCCCCCAAGGAGATGGACCAGGGACCCTTCCTCAAGCACTTTCCTCTGTTTCCAAGAAAAACAGGAGCCTCAAGCCGGCTGTGGGGTGGAAGGGGGTGCCAAAGGCATGTCATACACTTGAATGGCTCCCCCTGGAGTTGTGCAAGGAGCTGGCCCTGGCTGGAGGCAAACCCTTGGGAGCCAGTCCCTCCCATGGCAGGGAAACGAACTCATCGTGGGAAGGCCCAGTCACCACGGATTTCCTCTCTGGCGCATCCCCAAGGGCAAAGGGCGGGGAGGTGGGTCCCTGTGAAGCTTATCTGACCAGAAGGTTCCTCACAGGCATCCGCCTCTCGACTACAGTGTAAATTCAGTTCAGTCCAGCGCCCACTGAGCAGCAATGACATGAGGATACACGCTAGGTGTGGGCACACGTGGCGACCACAGCTCTGGGCCACAGGACACTCAAGGAACAAAGGGACCTTTGGTCCCCTCTTGGCTCCAAGAGAGAAGTAGAGGGTGCTTCCAGTGGGTAATGAGATGGAGTGTGGAAACGAGTGAAGATTCCTCTCTCATTTGCCCACATTCTGCACTCACTCATCCACTCATTCATTCATCCATTCATTCATCCATTCATTCATCCATTCATTTATTCAGGTGACAATCGCTCATTGAGAGCTCGTGCTGCCAGGTGCCAGGTGCCTGTAGCCAAGGAAGCCTCTGTCCACTGCCCCACCCTCGACACTGACACCCCAATGAGAGTCCATGGACGCCTGCCTGCCAACTGTCACACACCTGGGGGCTGCCCAGAAGCTGTGGCCTTGCTGCCTCCAAGCAGGACACCATCTCGGGGCTGGTCTTCCAGGGGAGGTCATCTGATTCGGGAGGGGGAAGGGAGCTCTCTGATGAGGGTTCAACCCAGCCACCCACCAGCACTTTCCCAGTCACAGCCAGCTGGGCCAGGGTGGTCTGGAGTCTGTCTTTCTGTCTGTCTGTCTGCATGTCCCTGTGTCCAGAGAGGTTGGCAGCCGATGAGAGAAGAGAATGAATGGACCTGTGTCATTCCTTGGCACTCCCAGAGAAGGGCTCCAGGGAGCCTGAGTGAGTGGGGTCAGAGGAGGGGAGAAGGGTCAGCACATGGGCACAAACTAAAGGGCAGTCCCTCTCCTTCTCCCTCCCCCAACCTCCCCACCTGGGATAAGCAGCCAATAGCACCCACTCTCAGGTGACTGGGCAGGGATGCGTAGATGTAAGCAAGTAGATCGCTGCCCTCATGCGGAGGGGCTAGGGGCATGACAGCAGCGACGGGTGAGGGGGTGCAGACTTGACCGTCAGACACACAGCAGATCCTTTGCTAACCCTCTGAACAATCCCACAAGGTGTACACTCATGTCCTAAGGGCTCAATGCCCTGAGCCAGGCACCTGTGCAGGGGTGGCATTTGAACCCCAACATGTCTGAATCTGAAGCCCATGCCCTTTTCATGACATCACACTATCTCCCACTGCATCCTGGACTGTACCACTCGCTCCAGGTCCTCTGAGAAAATAAGGAGCCCCTTTCCTTCCCTAACAGCAGGCAGAATCCCTCGGGCCCATCAGAAGATGTTTTTACACGTGGCTGTTGCCGACATTAGCCATGATTCCCAACTTATTGTCTGAATTAGTTTTATTGCTCTCATGTGCACACTCTCCACAACACTAATATTTTGCACTCATGTGGTATTTTTACTTCTTCATTGCATTGACTCCATTCCCAATAGCACAAAGAACTCCCAAATCGCTCTGTTTCTGGCATCACACTGGGTGGGGTGGGAGCTGCAGATGCCCTACAGACACCATCGACACAAGCAGATAAGAAGGGGGGACATCTTATCTGCTACCCGTGTAGGCACAGACCCTAAGCCAGCAATTCAGCCCTGGACTCACCAGTGGTGTGCTCACCCCACTTCCATCAGAAGGACATTTGAAAAGAAATCTATGGAAACAGCCCAAGTGCCCATCAGTAGATGAGGGTATAGAAACGCTGTGGTACATTTACTCCATGGAATACTACGCAGCAGCGAAAAAGAAGGCTCTCTTACCCTTTGAGACAGCACAGAGGGACTTAGAGAGTATTATGTTAATCGAAATAAGCCAGTCAGAGAAAGACAAGTATCACATTATCTCACTCAGATATGGAATCTAAAGGACAAAACTGATAAACAAAATAGATGCAGAGACATAGAAGCATGGAACAGACTTCGGAATCTCAGAGGGCAGGTGGGAGGTGGGGTTGGGTCAGGGGTGGGAAGAGATCAACCAAAGAACTTGTATGCATATATGCATCACCCAGGAACACAGACAATAGGGTGGTGAAGGCCTGGGGCAGGGGACTGGGGTAGGCTAGAGGGGGTCAATGGGGGGGTGCGGAGGAGGGGGAAGAGAAGGGGACATAGGTAATACTTTCAACAATAAAGATTTTAAAAAAGAAAAAAAGGAGAAAAGAAGTCTACTAGCCTTGAGGAGTAAAGAGAAGGTTACAATCGCCCTGCTCTGTTTCAACACACTTGGACCATGGAGCCTCTTTCAGAAGCACCAGAACATCGCCTCCCACTGCATGAAAACACGCCTGGCTAAACAGGCCAACGGGCTGCTCCCTGGCATCTGAGGGTGTTTACAACCTGGCAGGTAATGCCACCTCTGTCCTCCTGCAGGCACTCTCTGGAGACCTGGGCATGCACCCACATCAGCCAGAACCTCCCAAAGCAGCGCTGAATTTTGTCCCGCCGTTGAAAGTCCACACTTCTCCTCGCCTCTTGCAACATCTCTTGTTTTCCACACACAACTAGCTCATTCCAGAGCGGAGCATAATTAAAAGAAATGCAACCAGACCGAGGAACATAAGGCGAGAGCCAAGAAAAATTTGTAGGTCATTGAGAAAATCGCCATGCTGGGCACTAGGCAAGTGCCTACTACACAAAGGCTCTGAGGCTGGGTGTGCCCCAGGGCCAGCTCCCAAAGCAGCTCCAGCTGTGGGTGGGAGGGGCCCCCAGCTGGAGAACGGACACAGTCCTGGCAGAAGATGCTACTGAGTACACAGGCTGGTTGAAACGCAAGTAGACACAGACCACAACATGGAGCAATCCAGATGACAATGAGTTAACAGAAAACCCAACTGTCTGGACGCAAACACTAGCTTCCCTACGGACTGGCAAGATTTAGAACAGGAGAACGTCTTGAGCTGGAGGGGACCTAGGAGCCGTCTGGTCTGGGGAATTCAAGCCTCCTGTGTGCATGCTATGAATTTGCCTTGCAGTTGGATAAAGTCCGTAGGCCCTTCTCAGAACACTGCTTCTAATTATAAACCATGAAATTCATAGGATTACCAAAGAAAACAGTGATATTGAAAGACAGTTATCAAAACACTAGGCCTGGTGCACGAATTCATGGCCTGGCCTGCGGGATTGGGCTGAAACTGGCTCTCCGACATCCCCTGAGGGGTCCCGGATTTCGAGAAGTCACAGGACAGGCCGAGGGACTCCACCAGTGCACCATCGGGCCACGGAGGAACAGGAGAGTTTGGCCAGCTGTGGAGGGTCTGCGGGAGGGCTCCAGGGTGTGTCTGGCCCATCTTGCTCAGTCCCAATTGGCTGGACCCCAGCAGCAAGCTAACCTATCAGTCAGGGCATCTGCCCCCTGCTGGTCAATGCACGTCATAGCAAGTGGTTGAGCGACCTTAGCATATCATTAGCATATTATACTTTGATTGGTTGAACAGACGATCAGATGACCAGACACTTAGCATATTAGGCTTTTATTATATAGGATACTATGATATAATATATATGCTTCTTTAACAGTGCATTAAACAACATTGGCAGCAGGTCTACTATCCTCTACAGCTTGCGGTAGGGGTAAATAAGAATGATATTTCAGCCCTAACCGGTTTGGCTCAGTGGATGGAATATCAGCTTGCGGACTCAGGGGTCCCGGGCTTGATTCTGGCTAGGGACATGTGCCTTGGTTGGCAGCACATCCCCAGAGGGGAGTGTGCAGGAGGCAGCTGATCGATGTTTCTAACTTTCTATCCCTCTCTCTTCCTTTCTGTGAAAAATCAATAAAATATATTTTTAAAAAAGAAAAAAGAAAAAAGAATGATATTTCAAAATAATATTTCATAATGTCAAATTATTTCAGAAGAACTGCTGCAGCTGCAGTGTGATATATACATATCTGTATTTCTCTTGTTAACACTGTCTTGGGTGCTGCTAAGAATCCTATGGCTTATTGCCTATAACAATTGAAGGTAATGCTAAGTTTCATTAAGAGTTAGTGCAGGGAAAAAATATGAAAATAAATCATCAAAAGTCTACCCACAGACCCTAGATTAAGACCCCTATTTCCTATTATCCCTTCTTTCTGCAAATAATAAAATGTAGGCCAGCAATGTAGACCAAGTGACTTTTTAAATGTCATACAGCTAATAAATAGCAAATCTGGGATCTAAGCCCAGTTCTTACTGATGTTCCATCCTAAACTGATGCCTCAATTTAGGCTTAACATTTTTTTCTTTTAGATTTTTTGTGTTTAAACAAAATAAATTCTTTTTAACAAATTCAAACAATGTGGGAATTACATTTAAAAATAAAGTTTCCACCCTTCTCAATACAGTCCTATCTAAGAATAGACAGATGGACTGGGGTCCTGATCAAAGTGGACCAGCAACATCAAATCACCAAGGAGCTGGTGAAAAATGCGGGCCGCAGGCCCCACCCCAGACCTGCTGAGTCAGACTCTGCATTTCCTCAGGTGCTGACTCATGGGCACATGACTGGGCCCAGAAGAGGAGCTCCGGATGCTCCTGGGGGTCCCCTCTCTACTGAGATCTCCTTGAGAACCCCCCCACAACCTCTAAGGTTAAAAAGTGACAAGAATTCAACCCTCCACCCTCTAAAAGGCATGTGCTAGTCACTCTAATCCCCCAGGAAAAAATAACAACGGGATAGCAAGAGTCAGGGTTTGCAACAGGAGAACCCATCATGGGATGGTGAGATCCGAAATAATGAAAACAAAATCCTAACAACTCTTCTTAACCCTTTCCGCACACGAGCCAGCCTCCGTGCCAGGCGATTCGCACATATTATCTCATTTAATTCTCATAAATGTCTTATGGAAGTTGCTATTGCGATCCCTGTTTACAGATGGAAAAACTGAGTTCCAGAGAGACTACACCGCTTGCTCACCATCCCAGCCAAGGATTAGAAAAGACCGGAAGGAAGAGGGGCCACCTGAGTAGCGGGGCTGCCCTTGAACAAGCTTACACCCGAGCAAAGCCCACTGTGCAGCCCCTACCTCCGTCCTCAGTCCCCTTTCCTCCCCAGCCTGCCCTGTTCCAAAGCCCTCAGCAGCTCAAGATTCCAGTAGCCGGCCGGGCTGCCCGCGTTTTCCTCCTGTTCTCATCAGGAGGACTGGCTTCAAGGTACAGCCCAAGCCTGTTGAAAAGCAGAAGCAAAGCTTGCAGGGCCTGTGGCATCACTGGCTGGGCTCTGATATCCCTGTCCTTGTCCTACCTGCTGGGAACTACTTCCATTGTTTTATTTCACAAGTTAAACAAACACGGGCTTGGCTGGTATTTCAAAGCAGAACCTGACTGATGTCTCTGTGAAGAGCTGAACAGGCAAAGCCCTGCAAGGTAGGTGTGTAACGAGCTCAGTTTTAAGGCATTTTAAAGGTCTTCAGAATTAGGCCTCTGCTCCTTTTCAGACCCTGCACATCTTCCCACAGGCTAGCATCTCTGGCCCCTCGATGCCTCCTCCTCGAATCCTTCCCCCGCAGTGTGTCTGCGTGATACTCCATGCAGACCCAGACCAGGCATTTTCACGTTCCTGTGAGGTAGGCATTGTCGTACCTGTTGTCCAGAGGAGAAAACTGAGACCCGGGCCTCACAGTTCAGAAGTGGCCTAACCAAGGGGAGAAGCAAGGCCTGTCTGACTCCTGGGTTCCAGCCTTCTCCACTCAAGGTCGCCCCGCCTTTTCAGGAACCCATCTGCAGCCGCCTGGTATGTCAGCTGCTCGCTTTATATCAGCTCTCCCTTCCTTGACAGTAAGCTCTGGAGAGAGGCCGTGGCTGAGCCCGGACTCGCTGCCCCCTCAGTGCCCAGGCCAGGGCGTGGCACCAGTAAGGTTCTCTGCATACATGATTGAACAAAACACCTGTTGGCGTTCAGAGAAAAATAACTGAGAAGAAAGCCTCAGGATAAAGACACCGCGTTATCACCAATGGCCAGCGAGGCTGTGGTGAATGGTGGTCATGAGATTTGCCATTTCCAAGTCGACTAGCAAGAACAGGACTCAGCATGTCACCTCTGGGTGACAAATTGAGCCCCAAAGGAAATGAACAGTCAGAGACAAGAGGCATCCACATGCAGGGACCTACACCAAATGTCTCAGAGGTGGTGAGCTAGGAAAGGAAGGTTCCTGAACAGGGGTTCAGATCCAGGGTGCCCCAAGCCCTCGGCTCAGCTCATCCTGAGCCTTCAACGCCGATGCAGTTAATCCCACCCCACCCTGCTTCCGCGATATCTTGGCACTCGGAACGCCTTGTAGGCGTTCGATGCGGCCTTTTGGCTGGGCCTGGGTTGTGTTCTAGAGAGGCAAGGCTTCCTTCCAGCAGCCCTCTCCTCCTTGCCAATTAACCATGTCCTTCTGGCTCTCCACCCCAAGATGCTGCCAAGGGTCCAGGATCTGGGAGGCACTCTGACTAGCCAAGAGTCCCCCCATCCTTGTGGAGGTGGCCCTGGTGATGGGCACCCCCAAGCCAAAAGGCCAGTTTTCTAAAGAACAGAAAGTTTTCCTGGCTCCCGGGTCACTGTTCACTCTGCCCACAGGTGTCCCGTCTGATCCAGATTTACATCTAAGGGATGATGGTCTCAAACAAACTTTGTTTCAGAAGGAGCAACGTCTAGTCAATGAGGAACCCAGAACAGAAGTGGGGAAGGAAGCTCAGAGGCCCACGGCACCCGGGTGCCAAGCCTGGTCCCGCCCAGCCTGCAGTAACAGAACACGGGCTAGTAGGGCACCGGGGAGGAAATTGCTTCCTAGAAGGTGGGTCCAAAACTCAGAAAGACACAGCCATCGTGAAAGGGGATGTCCATTTGCTTCTATAAACTCTTGTGTAGACTTTCGTAGACTTAGGGGAAGAAACCAAGACATGGAGGGAACCAAGGAACAGGGTGCTACCTGGAAAGCAGCTTGCCAAGAAAATTAAACCTGAATTGGATCAAATCTCTGGAGGTCACTCTTCCAGCTCACAGGAAAGCGGTGGGCGAAAGGCACCTGCCAAATGCCACCACAAGAATGCGATCGGCTACACCCCAAACGCAGGGAATTCTACACCGACAACTCAGCCTCTTTCAAGTGGCAAAGGAAACGAAAAAGGTCAGAGGGAGTTGAGGGGGTTGTCAACCGAATGTCATTTGCAGACCTTGTTGGAATCTGAGTCAGACCAACCAACAGAACAAAAGACATTTAGGGACCATCCGAGAAATGTGGACACTACCTAGATATTGAATAAGAAAAAGGAACCACTGTTGATGTTTGTAGTTTTGATGACAGTACTGTGGCTATTTTTTTTTTAAGAAACTTTATCTCTGAGAGATACATTTTGAACCCCAAATAAGTAGATACATAGGTAGGTAGATAGATGATAGATGATAGATAGATAGATAAGTAGGTAGATAAATTGGCTTTCGAGGAGAACCCCAAACACTTTATCAGTTAAGGCTGAAATAAGATGATGCCTGGGAGAAAGGAGAAATGAGGCTGCGTCTTATACTGACAATTACCGAAGCGGGGCGATAAGGTGTGTGTTCATGATGTTCTCGCTGCTTTTGTCTAGGCTCAAAGTTTTACAGCACACAAATGTTAATTACAAAAAGAAAGAAGAAGAAGAAAAAGAAGAGAAGGCCCTAGTTTTTAATGATGGCTCCAGTACCGATTCTCTGGGAGGACATGAAAAACCTTTACTCCGCTGGACCTGTTTCCTCAGCCAGAGCCTGCACGGGTTCAAGAGCATCTTCTTCACCTCTCTGAGCTTCGCGTCCTCGGCGCCCACTAGGCGTAACAGTCCTACTGTGTGGGGCTGTGGGGAGGCGTAGGCACACGGTCCTAGGAAGGGGCTGGCGCACAGCACTCTCCTAGTACTCGCTGTCATTCCTGCTGCTGCGGTGGCTACTGCTGCTTACTCTTGTTTATTTCAAGGAGGAGGTGGAGGAGAGCCCTTTGGAGATCTGGTCCTCCTTGCTCAGAACACCGAGGTTTCAGAGACATTTCCCGCTCATCCCACGCTTCCTCCACAGGACCAGACCTGCGCGCGGGGAGGCACCAACGTGCTCTTTCTCTGGGCACTGACAGCAACGTCCCCTCTCGGGTCCTTCCCCCTCTCCAGCCACCTCTGTGCCTTGCTCCCCTGTGGCCAGTTCCCAAGCCCACCTCCCTCATCCCTCTTCCCAGAGGGAACAGTGTTGGAAAGGGAGACTCCCTTCCCTGTCCCTCCCTTGCTCCTGCCCAGGAGGCCACCCCTTTCAATGCCCAGAAGGACCCCCTGTAAACCAGGAAACGGCGGGGTGGGGTGAAGGGAAGTTAGAAAGAACTCCGGACCGATGAATGCATAATGCTGAACTTTCTGGAAATGGACGGGCCCAGTGCCAGTCCCCACCAGGGTTCCTAGATTGTATTTTCCTTACAAAAAGGCCATTATGAAGGCTCCGCATCTCCCATGTGACAGGTTTCGAGCTGTAAAACCGCATGCCATCCTAGGGACCAGGAGATGAATAGGTTTCCCAGCCATGTCCTCATTCTCAAGGGCAATAGGGTCCTGGAAGAGGCTATGGGAGACAGGGTGACGTCAGGGAGCCCTGGGTGCTTCCCAGCTGCTCTGCAACAGGGACCACTGAGATCGCCCAAGACCTCAGAGAGAGCAGCCCCTCCTGGAAACCCCGGAGCGCTGCACCTGTCATTACACCCCTTCTCCACTTCCAGAGGTGCGTGGTCCCTGGGCCCACCCCGCCTGGCCCAGCCCCGCAGTGAAGAGCTGCACACCCCCCCCCCCACCTCACTTTCTCTGCACTTGCTTTTGTCATCATGTCTTTCTACAGAGGCAAGCGGCGTGCGGTGCGGTTAGGAGAATGCAGACTGGTTTTCAGGACAGTGGACTCCCCTCCTACCTCTGTTGTCATCTAACTCATTGGCGTCCACATTCCCTTTTCTGTAAAGTGAAGACGCCGAAGTTAGTTGTAAATTTCCTTCCAGCTACAACGTCTGTGGTCCTGCTGCTTGTTACAAGGAAGCGTGTTCCTATCTTCCCCACCAAAGCGTCAGCCCTGACTTGACTGGGCCCCACACTCTCTCCCTTTGCATCGACATCCCAAGTGACCATCAACCAGCTCTTCCCCGCTGACCCCGTTCCCCTGATACCCTGCCTCCTGAGACCAGAGAAATTTGGGTTCAGGTGTACCCAATTTTTCCTTGTTACTCAGATGGACATGTTTTGCATGTGATTTGCATGTGTTTGAATATAAATAAACTCATTTGCATAACCATATAAGACATTACAAAATCACCACACAGCCTCTAACAGTTGGTTACAGCTCAACACTCCAGAACCTCGAATGGGTCCAACAAAAATCTAAGTAGACCAATGTTCTAAACTTTTGGGGTCAAGGAAGGACGTATTAGAAGTTCACGTTAATTTTTATCACATCCCTTAAATTTTTCTATTTCCTATGTATGCTTTACACTCCTCAAACCACACTAGTAAGACAGGATATGTATATAATTTATAAATATGCTTATAATGGGCCTCTAGGTACAAACAGATTTTGTAGATGAGGCACACGGAGTCGCCATCACTCCATTTCCCAAAGCTGGAGACAACTGCAAAGGGTCTGGTCTGACCACAGGACACTGGACTCCCGTCCTGCCTCCAATGAGTGAGAGTCCAAGTGACCAGGGTGGGTCCCAGGTAACCCTCTGCCAAGGTGACCCTGGCCAACGGACTACCAAAGCTCACCAGGGCACCATCACACCACTCACCAGCGCCTTTGGGACCTCATGGCGAACTCCTTCTCCCAGAGATCTGCTCATGCTACAAGCTCCCATCAGCAAGGCTCCTCTTGGTCCCCACTCAAGGAACCCACTTTCTTTCCAGAACAGTTGGCCTTGGCCCTCACGGCTTCTTTTGCTTCAGGAGCAGACATTCCATTCACGGGGGAGGGGTGTTGAGAAGAAAGCGCTAGTCCTTTCTAGCTCTCATTCTGGGATTCGCTTACTAAGTTTGACCAGTTGTGTTTGTTATTGCACAGAGAACAAATGAGCCTGGTCTTTAAATAGACAGAGGATAAATAGATAATATCAAAAGATAGATGGATAGATGATTGATTGATAGATGATAGATGATTGATAGATAGATGGTCGATAGGTAGACAGACAGACAGATAGATAGATGATAAGTACGTAGATAAATTGACTTTCTGGAGAACTGTCAATGACACAGCAAACTGAACCACTCCTAGGTGGGAGGGTCTCCCAGAGACATGCTGTTAAGAGGAAAAAACTACGTAGAAAGTGAGTCATTGCTTCGCAGGTGCAGGGAAGGGCAGCCAGTAACCTTTTCGGGGTGAACCTGCTGGGTTAGGGCGTGGCCTTCGCCGGGCACAGTGCACAGGGGCCCAACGTTGGGGCTACTCACCCACACACTGGTTGCCTTCGTCCATCTGGAAGCCAAAGCGGCAGATGAGAGGCCTGGAAATCGTGGGGTAGTTTGGAGCCGAGAGCGGTGGGGCAGCTGCTGGGTATGGACCTGAGTAGGAGGTGGAGTAGGGGTTCGAGTAGGGCCCCCGATACACTGGGTTTGTTCGGGGGATGCACAGGTACCCGCCGTTTTGGTTCACACACATCATGTCTCCTCGGCAGGCCTCAGGGATGGTCCGGCATTCATCGATATCTGGAAGGCCACAGAAGGGACGAGCGTCAGCGGCCCCTGGCCACACTGTGCACAACGGGGCTCACTGAGGCAGAGCCGTGCGTGCACACACACATACACACACACACCTACCTCACACACATACACACCTCACACACACTCACCACACACACACACACACACACACCTCACATACCTCACACACACACACACATATATACCTACCTCACACACATACACACCTCACACACACTCACCAAACACTTCACCAGCATCGACGCCCTAACAGCGCCTGGCTCATTGCCCCAGGAACTCACAAAGGTTAGCCACGTTGAGTCAAATTGACTAGCACCCCCCAAACATCAGCCATCAAACACCACCACCACGGCCTTGGCCTTCTCCACAAAAACCTGTATTACCATGTGCTTAATACTTCTGAAAACATGGACCCACATTTGCAATCCGAGTAAACATATTTTAAAACTTTTACGTGACTGCAGCAAATGAAAAACACCATCAATGAACATAAACAGAAGGTAACAGTAAAAATAAAGATATAACTATTGAAAGAAAGAGTTTATCTGTAGGCATGGCATCTTTCTTTGGTGTGCCCACAGGATACTCAGGAAACACTGGGATACCCCTAAGAATCGCTCCCCTTTCCACTCCGAGTAACAGCTGGGCATGGAGAAAGCGACCCTTGCTTCAAGAAAGACAAAGCTTGGCCGAGAGCTGGTTACTTGTTAAGAGAGCGGAGCCTTACTTGAAAGTCAGCTCACATGCGCCAGCAGCAGAGCCCATTTCCGGCCAGGTTGGTGTTTTGCTCGCTTTGCCTGGAAGGGGAGGTAGGTGCTCTAGAAACCTGATTTCCTGGGCCAGGCCAGGGCAGGGGAGACCTGAACTCCGGATCCAGCATGAGCAGCTGACCTGCCCCCCTACACTGGGCCCTCTTGCTAGCCTTGGGGGCTGCTCCCTGTGGGACAGGAAGCTGAGAGAGAGATGCCTGAACGCAGACAGCTCCTCCCAGCCATCTCACCTGAGCAACTCCCACCAGCTCCCACCTTGGGAACGAGAGATGTTGAGAATCTGAATGGCCCATTCGGTAACTGCAAGTGTGAAACCACTCATAAAATGGTGGGTCAGCATGCCCAGCTGGCGTGGCTCAGGGGTTGAGTGACGACCTATGAACCAGGAGGTCACGGTTCGATTCCCAGTCAGGGCTCAATCCCTAGCGGGGGGTGTGCAGGAGGCATTCAATCAATGGTTCTCTCTCATCCTTGATGTTTCTCTCTCTCTTCCTCTCTAAAATCAATAAAAAATATTTTTTAAAAACTGGTGTGTCAGGAAAGATGGGTGCTTTCCCTGTCTGTGCCCCTGGGCATAGCCTCACCCCCTTCAGGCCTAGGTTTTCCAGGGCAGGGTTTTATTCATCACCACTTGTCATTTTTTTAAACCATCTATCTCCCCTCTGGTTCTCTGTGAGCTCAGGAAAGATATATAATTTGGCCTAAATCAAATATAATTAAAAAGATACACACACACACACATACACATACATACCTGAGGCAGGGCTGTCTTATTCTTTTTATGTACCTGATGCTCCATCCACAACAAACTACACTCTAGACGTCCTTTCTACCCCCGGTCTTTGCTTTTGCTGTTCCTTCCACTTGGAATGCCATTTCTCAGGATCCTACTCATTCTTCTCATATATAATCTCATATATATAATTGGATATATATTGAATTGGATATATCTAGATGGGTGATAGACAGATAGGTAGGTAGATAGATAGATCCAATTCAAAAGGAGGGTCCTCTCCTCCTTTTGCAGGGCCCATCACTATTGCCTCAACATGGCGATGACTTTATTCCACCTGTAGAGTTCCCTGCACCCAGGTGTACCTCTCCCATTAGATGGTGTGCTAGGAGATCAGCTCCCAACATGTCTGTCCCAACCCTGTGGTTACATTAGGTTACCGGACAAAGGGGAAGTAGTTAGCAGATGAACTAAAGTTGCTAATCAGCTGAGCTGGAGGTGGGGATCATCTGGGTGGGCCCATTGTAATCATGTAAGCCCTTAAAAGAGGAAGAAGAGGCAGAAGGGTTGGTCAGGATATAACAGTGGAAAAAGAAGAGATTAGAATCTCGAGAGGCACTTAGCGCGGGTGCTAGCTCTGAAGATGGAGGAAGGGACCGTGAGCCAAGGAGTGAGGGAGGGGAACTGGAAAGGGTCCTCAGCGGGACAGCCACAGGAAGACAGGTGCCTCAATCCTACAACCACACAAGACCAACCCTGTGGGAAAGCAGGATGGGAGTTCCTCCAAAAATTCAAAACAGAACTACCATCTGATCCAACAATTCCACTTCCAGGCATTTATCCAAAGGAAATGAAAACAGGATCTCCAAGAGCTATCCACACTGCCATGTTCGTTGCAGTATTATTCATAATAGCCAAGGCATGGAAACACCCTACGTGTCTATCTGTGGTTGAATGAATACATATCTCTCTCTCTCACACACACACACACACACACACACACACGAATATCATTCAGTCACAAGGAAAAAGGCAATCCTGCCATTTGCTACAACATGGGTGGATCTTGGAGACCTCGTGCTGAGATAAGTTAGACTCAGAAAGATAAATGTTGTATACTCTCACTTGTGTGTGGAATCTAAAAAAGCCAAACTTAGAAACACAGTGAGTAGAATGGTGGTGGCGGGGGGCTGGGGGCAGAGGAAATAGGGAGCATCTGGTAGAAGAGCTGAACGATCAGTGATAAGGTGGTAAGTCCTGGGGCCCTGCTGCGCACCCCCGTGGTTATCGCTAACAGCACTGCATTGTATGCCTGAACATTGCTACAGGAGTAGCTCTCAAGTGTTCTCACCACAAAAAAGTGGGGATCACATGATGCGATGGAGGTGCTAGCAAACACGATGGCGGTAATCATATTGCAATGGTCAAGTACATCACATCAACATGTCGGGCAGTTTACCGTTTCCAAAGTTATATGTCCACTATATCTCAATTTATAAAAAGAAAGAAACTCGGTTATGCCAGCAATATACATGAGTAAGGACATGGACCCCCCCACTCCAACCCCACCCCCCACCTCCACCCCGGGAAGGGCACCTCACTAGGAGTCTGGCAGACCTCTGTCGAACGTTTGACCTCCAGATCAGTGACATAATAAATGAGTGTTATTTAGGCCACCAACTCAGTGGTGATTTGTTATGACAGCTATTGGACACTATCACAGACAGAGAGCTCCTTGGGAGCAGGAGTCAATTCTTACTCATCTTTGCCCCCTCCCCGGGCTTACAGCTAAGGTGACAGACACAGAGGTGGTGGTGGATGGAAGGGTGTCATGGACCTCATCTGTTCCGGGGCACTGATTCCTCCCAGGGGCAAGGCGAACACAGATTTGACAATCCTGGACAACAGTGTCACTGAGCGTCCCCACCTGGCGAGGGGCCGGCAGTGGCCTCTTACCTATGCACTGTCCCGAAGGGCGGTCCAGGTCAAAACCGTTCGTGCACTGTTGCTGCGGGGAGAGCGGAGGAGGGAGGTCATTTCACTCACTGATTTTTGTTTAACTGTAAACGCATTGTAATGGCATCACAGAAAGTTCAGGAAATAGAGTCAAGGGGAGGGGGAAGCAGCCATAATACTAATACTTGTATTATAATACCTATTTCTTCTTCTTCTGCCTCTCCTTCTCCTTTTTCTTCTTCTTCTGCATTTTCGTACATTTTTTTATACTTAGCATTACTTTTAAAGCTCCCTCCCTGTTGCTCCAAAACCCCTATATTAGCAGATGGCTCCTGGGGCTTTGTCACGAAATGCAATCATAATCACATCTGACCTGACCGACGAGGCACGTCCTGCGTGCACTCCTTTCTGGGAATGGATGTGACTGCTTTCTAAGGGTACTCACTCTCCCTGGGTGCTTTCTCCTCACCTTCTCAACACCCAGTGTGAGTCCCTTGCCCCCTGTGAAACCTCCCACCAGGTCCTGCGGTCTGTACATCAGATAAAACCTACACAGTGGTGCAGGCATCTCCTGGGACAAGCAGCCCTGGGGAAACGCCTCCATTTCAACCTCAGAAGACAACCACAGAGACACTTCCAGAAACAGATCTCCACCGTCCCCGAGGGTTGTCGGCTTCACATGCCACGTGGGTTACAACTTTATGCGTTTAGTAAAACGTTATGGCCTGGTCGGTGTGGCCCGGAGGTTGAGCGTCGACCCATGAACCTGGAGGTCATGGTTCGATTCCTGGTCAGGGCACATGCTCAGGTTCTGGGCTCAATCCCTAGTAGGGGGCAGGCAGGAGGCAGCTGGTCAATGACTCTTTCTCATCATTGATGTTTCTCTCTCTCCCTCTTTCTTCCTCTCTCTGAAATCAATTTTTAAAAAAGAGAAAGGAAAACGTCATGGGGGTCGACAGTCAGTGGTGCTCCTGGGCAGACCCTGGAGCCTGTCACGGTACAGGCTCCCCTGAGCTGAGGTTGGTGTGTAGAGAGGATGGATTAGCCTGCATTCCTGGGGGTAGGCTCAGGAGCCCTGGAGTTAGGGGGGCTGCCCATGACCCTCAGGAGAGCTGGGCTCCTGGATCACCAAGTGATGCCAAGGACAGGCACGCAGGGGCACCCCTGCCTGGAAATCCAGAGCACATCTCACTTTACATCGGAGATAAATCAAGACACCCGCAGAGGGATGCAAATGAGGGAGGAGGGTCGCATGGATTGGGAGTCAGGGACCACGGTCCCCGCCCTGCCACACATGTGAACTGCATCACCTCGATCAGGTCTCAACTTTTCTGAGCCCCAGCTTCCATCTCTGTATAAGGAAGCCCCCCCC
>PVJC01003252.1:0-72117 GCA_004026665.1 Murina feae
TGCAGGAACAAATGGTACTGGGGGACCTCCTCGTGTTTGTGTTGTGCCATTTTTCCATCTCATGAAGTCATTTTAATTCTTTCGTAGTTCAAGACACCTTCAGCAGCAGTTTTTGGCTTTTTTGAGTCTGATCACTTTGCTCTGTGTCCCCTCAAAAATGCACATATGCTCATATGCATGCAATTCTGTAAAGAATTCCAAGAACTTTAAAATCCCCTGAGATCTAGCAGAGCCCAGAGTAAGAGGATATAAACTGAGGTGGGATTGCCGAGAATCCAGATGTTTGCAGAAACAGCAGAAGTGGCAGGCACTATAAGCATTGACAGTAGCTGCAAAATAAAGGCAACCTCCATATTTAAGTATTGGGAGGAAAACTGCTAATACCGAGTGGGTCTTTTCAGACACACCATTATCTATTATGGAGAGCGAAAGTAGCAATATGTCATCAATATACCATCGTCTTTGAATACTGAGAATGACTCTGTGTCTAGAAGATAAAACACCGGGGAGAAAGCACAAGACCATACCAATGAGGAGGAGATTTTCCCAACAAAAATACCTCTACCTGTAACCAGTGCTAGAAATAAGTGAATGAATAAAGTTGTCCATCAGGAGCTCTTCCCCTTGATTTCTTATTACATACGTTCCATCGTTCCTTTCCGTAGGCATTATACACTCAAAGTCATTCTTAGTCCTTCAGCTTCAAAGACTTCTTCATGTGTTATCTTCCTTAGATGTAATCTGTTCTAAACCCTTAGCTATTCCAAAAACCCATGCACAGCAGGTCCTCCACTGACATCATCTCATTGAAATCGCTTCGCTATAACATTGATGAGATGCCGTAGGTACTTAGCTCTTGTTTATATCAATTCACCATGGCCAATGATAACACTGGTTTTTTCACACACTGTTTCGCTTAAAGTTGCGGAACCTATCTACAGCAATGCTAAGTGAGAACTAACCCTACTCATAAGATTACTGTCACCATCACCATACTGACTTTCATATCTATAGAGTGATTGCTGTGTCACACTTAAAATATACTATATATATATGTATTAAATCCTGACAACCACTCTGCTGCTGAGCTAGTGGTATTTCCATCCTATAGAATAGAGAGAGAATACGCAAATTGACCGTCACTCTGACACAAAGATGGCTGCACCCACAGCGGAGGCTGAGTTCCTATAACGAGCCTTAAGGAGCAATGAGCAGGGACCTCAGCTTGCACCCCCCCCCCCCCCCCGCCCAACAGGGCTTGACTAGGACCTCAGGCTACTCCCCCCACCCCATGGGGCTTGACGGGGACCTGAGGCCATGCCAATGCCTGGGGGGGTTTGATGAGGGAACCTCAATGTGTGCCCCCTGCCCCAGCCCAAGCTGGGGGACCTCAGGCCGTACCCCCCACCCCAGTGCTATAGCAGGGGACTTGAGGCTGCGCCCCCTGCTCAGCAGGGCTTGTTAAGGGTGGGACTGGCCAGGTCTGGATCTAGCCCAATGAGGAGAGTCCGGCCAAGTCTGGGTCTCATGCGATTTTGAGGTGCACGTGGGCGGGCTGAGACTTGACTCTGAGTCCCGTGGTGCACCCTAGACTATGACAGGAGGGAGATTTTCATAGACATTTTACTAATTTTTTTTCACCTCTGGCACTTCTATTATAGAGAAAGGGCAAATACTAATATTAAAATATTTCCTCTAATCCTCTTTTAATGTGCACGAATTTCATGCCCTAGGTCACTAGTTTTAAAGATTAGACAACTAAGGTTCAGAGAGAACTAATGTACTAAAGGTAACAGAGCAAGGTATTGGCAGAGCTGGGTTCAACCTTAATTCCAACTTTATCTCAGTCCCTTGGCTGGTGCTAGAATCCCATTTTTCCACATTCTTAAAATTACTTAATTTGCAGTTCATATGTGTTCTTGGTCTTCTTTGGCTCACAGAATAGTCAAGCAGAAAAGGAAGGTAGAGGCAAACGTGTCTGACCCTCACACTTCACAAAGGACACTGACATTCAACTAGGATGGGTTCCTGGTCCAACCCTGGCCTTCGCTTTTCTGGTTCTGAGAGGGCAGGGACCACATCTTCCGGGAAGTAATTTCATGCTTCCTCTAGCATAGCTCTAAGTGCACCGAAAGTCTTAGCAGACACTTAAGTCCAGGGCACCTGAATGACCAGAGCAAAGGAGCGCCAAGCTCAGATGGCCTCTGCATCAAGGGGAACAGAACAGTCCAACCTGCACCCCTTTCCACTCCCCCACAGGAAGCCCAGGATGTGGCCCGGTCTGCACAGTCAGTGTAGCAATGAAAACGAGGCATGTAAAATCCCAGCAAAGGAGGCCCAGCAACCCGACACCTGCATTCAAAGCCACTTCTGCAGAGAGCAGTGACATGCAGCCAAAAACACGCACAGATCATCTCAAAGCCGTTCGCTTCAAGACAGTGTAAGCCGAACCAGGAAGGAAAGGACAAGTCGGTGCTTGACAGCCTGCCTTCAGGTTTGTTATCAAGCTAGAGTGACAGATGTGTTTTAAAAGCCTTAAATCAGATAACTACCATGCTTTGCATTGTCCTCGAAAATGCAAAAATAGAAAAGAAAGAAATTATCTAAGGGCAAAAAAGCAGGGAAACAGAGACGAGGTGGGGTGTGGGCTGCGGATGATTATTACTGATGCTTATAAACTCTTACTGTCTGACAGTAGTTAACAAGCCCTGTTAAGAACAGAGAAGGAAACACAATTCCAGTCTCTCTCCTGGAAAGAAAACTAATAATAGAGCAAGAAAGTAAAGAATGTAACAGTTTAATTGGCGTTTTATTTTCTAAAGAAGGCAGTTTAGGTGGCCCTAATGCTTTTAACATTAATTTCTGTCACTTTATTATATGTTAAGGAACATCAAAAACACAAAGTACTCATGTTAGCCAGTTTGGCTTAGTGTATAGAGCATCGGCCTGAGGACTGAAAGGTCCCAGGTTCGAGTCCATTCAAGGGCATGTACCTCCATTGCAGGCTCCATCCCCATCGGTGTGTCTCTCTCATATCTATGTTTCTCCCTCTCTGTCTCTCCTCGTCCCTTCCACTCTCTGTAAAAATCAATGGAAAAAATATCATCGGGTGAGGATTCACAAAGACAACAACACACAAAGTACCATACTTAATAGATCTCATGTAAAAAAGAGAAAGTACGCTGGTTGGATCAATGGCCTAAGCTTGTCTGAATTAGTTTTGAATGATTCACTTAACTTGTTAAAACCTATTGGGGCTATTTTGTAAATAAGTATGCTTAAATACAAGGTGCTACATAAATGTTCAATGTAAGTACATACAAATGCACATATATATTAAATATTTGCATACATATATGTATATGTCTATGCATATATATATGATTGTATTGTGACCACTTGTGAATACTTGATACATCCTAGTACTGAGCCTGCTGTCCAGCTGAATAAGTTAGTCCAGTGAGTCTCAAAGTATAAATCCTGAACCTTCTCAGGGCATATTCACTGTTTGCTCAATCTGTAAACACATAATTATTTAACTTGCCTTCTAAAGTAACACCACACCCTGGATATGATGCAAAACCCAGCATTACAAGATAAGCTCTGTCTCAAGTTTCTGCTCGTTATAGAGCCTGGAGTATTTGCTCATATGCTCAGGGACTGAAGCAGAAGTAAACAGTCAGGCCAGTATTGTAGGGACACCTGTGTTACAACATCGACTTTCTTACATTATGAAAGCAATGAATGAAGTTCAGCAGGACTCCTGTAAGAATGCCGATTCATCCCACATCACGGTTGGTCAACCAGGACTTCAATCTTATCGCCTCCCTACCCAACCCACCCAGCTCAGTCTGCCTTCCTCGGGTATCAGATCCAAGCTCCCAGTCATGGGTTGCAGCTGCCACACCTCACCTCCTGCTGGTCTTCTGCCCGCTGAGGGAGCCTCGCCCATTGTCCATTTGCACAGCTCTCAGATCTCCAAAAGGCCTTTGCACAGGGCGTTGGACATGCCTGGACCAATAACTCTTTTTTATCTTTAAAACTCTACAAAGGCACTTCTTTTGTGAAGTCTTCTCTAATTAGATAGAACATTGTCCTGGACAAGAGGCTGTGGCACAGCTTTGCATTGTAGTTGGGTATGATTTTTTATATGCTCCCCTCTCCACCAAGATGTGGTATAGTTGAGTGATTAGGAACAAGAATTGGGAAGCCAGATGTTCAGAGTTTGAATTCTGGATCCACTACACACTAATTGTGCTTCAGTTTTCTCACCCATAAATAAGATAGGAAGGAAGGAAGGAAGGAAGGAAGGAAGGAAGGAAGGAAGGAAGGAAGGAAGGAAGGAAGGAAGGAAGGAAGGAAGGAAGGGAGGGAGGTTAGGTAGTGCCTGGGGTGCAGTGAATGCTATATAAATACACATAATAAATGTGATCGTAAGTGGCAGCTGCTATCTGCCTTGGCGTTCAGGTGACAACAGGAAATGGTGGGTGCTGTCCCTGTGGCGGACTGTGAAGGGCAGGCCTGAAATTGCTACAGCTGCATTGGCCAGCTGTCCCTGTGGAGGGACCTGGCCCGATGTGACCAGCTGTGCACAATTTCAAGAAAAGCTAAGTCCACATATCTGGATTTTAAATTATTGGTTCAGACTGAGCTTAGATGAAGTTAAGTCTAGAGGAAAAATGAATACGTAGATCAATTATGTCTTCAAATGTCTTTTAGATCTTCAAGTTTATGGTTGTGCTTATCCCTCTACATACTGAATTAGCATGTACAGACCTCAGATATGAACTTGCCAGAGAGTGCAGTGTCCAAAACGAAAACGATAGTTTCCATTGGATTGTGTGCTTACCTATAGCAGCTCAGTGTCAGGCACCAAAGGTAAGCTTAACTACGTAACAACAGAAGACGTAAAACCTAAACTTGAAAAATTGAAATGTAGAGTGTGCATATACTGATCTTTGATTGGCTATCAAATTACATTAATCAATAATGTCAAATTGGAAAAAAAAACATTAAAAAACAAGAAACATTATTTTGGACAAAGCATTGAGCTAGGCAGGTTTTAAAACCTTTTAGTTACATAAGCATAACATGTTTGTGGTAAATAAAAATTAAAAATTACAGACAAATATTTAGAAGAAGATAAAAATGTAGCTGTTTTAAATAGCCTAAGTGCCCTTCATGGAATGACTATTTGGAAATGCACTTCACCAATTCTCTAGTATTGGGCTTCATGTTTTTTTCTAATTTGTATGAACACAAACATTTTTTTAATTGTCTTAACTTTTACATATGTCTCCTTTTTCCCCAATTGACCGACCACCACCTACCCGCCGCCTCGAAACCATTCCCACTTTGGGCAAGCCCCCACCGCCCCAGTGTCTGTATTCATTGGTTATGCTAATATGCATGCATACAAGTCCTTTGGTTGCTCTCTACTCCCCACACCCACCTCCCCGCCACCTCCCCTGCCATTTGTCTCTGGATCTATTTTTGTTCATCAAATTATGATGATCATTATATCCCACATGAGTGAGATTATGTGGTATTTATCTTTCTCCGACTGGCTTATTTCGCTTAGCATAATGCTCTCCAGTTCCATCCATGCTGTTGCAAATGGTGAAAGTTCCTTCTTTTTTGCGCAGCGTAGTATTTCATTGTGTAGATGTACCACTGGTTTTTTAAAAAATATATTTTACTAGAGGCTTGGTGCACGAAATTCATGCATGGAGTGGGAGTAGGGGATGGGAGGGATGTCTCTCAGCCCAACCTGCACCCTTTCCAATCCAGGACTGTTGGCTTCCGACTTCTCACCTGCTGATTGCCCCTAACCACTCCCCTGCCAGCCTGATCAACGCCTAACTGCTCCTGTGCTGGCCTGATTGCCCCTAACTGCCCTCTCAATGCCAGGATGGTCCCTCCCAACTGACCTCGCCTGCAGGCCTGAGTCCCCCACAACTGTCCTCCCCTGCAGGCCTGGGTCCCTCCCAAATGCCCTCCCTTACTGGCCATCTTGTGGCGGCCATCTTAGACCTCATGGGGAAGCTATCTTGTGATGGTCAATTTGCATATTACTCTTTTATTAGATAGGATTGATTTTTACAGAAAGGAAGGGAGAGGGATAGAGAATTAGAAACATCGATGAGAGAGAGACATCAATCAGCTGCCTCCTGCACACCCCCTACTGGGGATGTGCCCACAACCAAGACATGTGCCTTTGACCGGAATCAAACTTGGGACCCTTCAGTGCACAGGCTGACACTCTATCCACTGAGCCAAACCGGGTAGGGCAATGTAACCACTGTTTTTTAATCCACTCATCTGCTGATGGGCTCTTAGTCTGTTTCCAAATCTTAGCTATGGTAAATTGTGCTGTTATGAACATAGGGGTGCATATATGCTTTCTAATTGGTGTTTCTGGTTTCTTGGGATATAGGCCTAGAAGTGGGATTACTGGGTCAAATAGGAGTTCCATTTTTAACTTTTTGAGGAAACTCATACTGTTCCCCACAGTGGCTGCACCACTCTGCATTCCCACCAGCAGTGCACGAGGGTTCCTTTTTCTCCGCATCCTCGCCAGCATGAACACATACATTTTAATGAATACTTTTTTACATACATTGCTCCACACATCTCTCATTGCTTTCTTATAAAAACCTCTTAGACGTGGAATTTCTTAGTTGGTGGTACTCAGATGGTTAAAATTAGAATTAAAGCAAGTACCAATTTCAAAGTCACTTTACTTTTTTCTTAAGTGCTTACACCTTTGAACTCAGAAAGCATACAAAAATTGAAAGAAAACAGTCTTTATTTCCATATGAAAGTCAATAATAATATTACATATGTATAATTTCTAGACTAACATGTCTTAAAACCTCACCGAATACTGACAGTAATACCATATAGATATAGACATGTCTCAGAGAGCAAGTCTGTTTCTGATGATAATACAGCAAATATAGTAACTAGTTGTTTCAATTCTGGATTTAAAATGCTGAGCCCAGCTGGTGCAGCTCAGTGGTTGAGCGTCAACCTATGAACCAGGAGGTCACAATCATATTCCTGGTCAGGGCACATGTCCGGGTTGCAGGCTTGATCCTGGAGCATGCAGAAGGCAGCCGATCAATGATTCTCTCTCATCATTGATGTTTCTATCTCTCTCTCCCTCTCCCTTCCTCTATGAAATCAATAAAAATATATATTTAAAAAATAAAAATAAAGCTGAGGAGAACATCAATAACATCAAACATATGTAATCCTTTTATGTGTACTCAATTGCATTACTCACCATAATAGAAGGGTACTCAGCTGAAAAATGTTTTCTTTTTTTGTCCATGGGCAAAGCTGTAGTCCTGAGGCCTTAGTCCTGAGGAAAAAGACAAGAACTGAGGTTTCCAGATTTTTTTTTAATTTAATAGACCAATTAATAAAAATTTAAAAACCTACTGGCCTTCATGCGTAAATAAGCTTACAATGGGAGGGAGACATAATCTGTGAATGAGAAAGCACCAATAAACCAGATGCATTTAATCTGAGTTTTTTTTTTAATCTGCTCCATTGCTCATATATTTGTTATTTTGCATTGGGCTATAAAAATACATGCTAATTCATAGACTCTTGATTGAAAACAACTCCCCTTAATAGCTCCTAAGTCCTTTCCAGTTCTAAAGTGCTATGATTTTTGTGATTCTAAATTTTAATTTATGTTCTATGTTTATTTGTTTAAAAAAGTGATTTGTGAGGAATTTTAAAATTCAGTCTCTCAGCCCAGCCAGTGTGGCTAGGTGGTTGATCATTGACCTATGAAGCAGGGGGTCAAAGGTCAATTCCCAGTCAGAGCATATGCCAGGGTTGTGGGCTGGATCCCCAGTGTGGGGCATGCAGGAGACAGCTGATCAATGATTCTCTCTCATCATTGATGTTTTTATCTCTCTCTCCCTTCCTTTCCTCTCTGAAATCAATAAAAATTTATTTTTTAAAAATGTGATCTCTCATACTCCTTTGAGGCTGCTAACAAGTGAATCCCAGAAAGAGGGCGTGGGCATTTTACTATCCAAAAGCCACTGGTGAGGGCCTCCTCTGGCCAGCCCTAGGCTATATAATGGGGACACAGGGATCCAAAGTACAGCCTCTGCTCTCAGAGGGTTCTCACCTAGACACTAAAATAAGGTAGCAGTAAGGTACAACAAGTTCTATAATATAAGAGGTATGCCCGGGGACATGAGCCTTGGGAGCAGTACCCTCCCAGACTTGGGTGGGGATGGCTCCTGGGTCAGGTCATCTGAAGAAAGTGATGCATACATTGAGTCTTTTTTTTAAAAAAAATCTTTATTCAGATTATTAGAGGTGTCCCTCTTTTTTCCTTCCATTGCTCCCTTCCACCTGGTTCCCATCCCACCCCAGACCCCGCCACCCCACTGTCCAAGTCCATAGGTACTGCATACATGCATATAAGATCTTTGTCCAATCTCTTCCCACACCCTCCCACACACTCCTCCTTCCCCCTGAGAATTGTCAGTCTGCTCCATGTCCAGGAAGCATAGAGAATCCCAAACAAGAGGAATCCAAAGAGGACCACACCAAGACACATCATAATTACAATGCCAAGGGCAAAAGACAAAGAAAGAATCTTAAAAGCAGCAAGAGAAAAACAGTTAGTTACCTACAAGGGAGTATGACTGTCAGCTAATTTCTCAACAGAAACTATGCAGGCCAGAAGCGAGTGACAAGAAATATTCAAAGTGATGAATAGCAAGAGCCTACAACCAAAATTACTCTACATTGAGTCTTAAAGGACAGGACCAGTGCTAGGCAGCTGAAGATGTCTCTACAGGCAAATGAGCAACCTGTGAAAGCTAATGTGTATCAGAAATCATGACAAATCCTAGGAACCCCACATCCTAGTGAGCTACAGTGAGGACAAGGTCTATGAGTTGAGGATTGTCGAAGACACTGTAGAGACAGGCAAAGAGGACCTACCCTTCTAAGTTACAGACTTTGAACTTGTTCCCCAACTCATTGGGATGTCACTGAAATATTTTAAAGTGGAGCTGTACCCTTGAAAGAACCTCAAGGTGAGAAATTTCTGCTACCTTTATTTTTTAAGAATAAAAATAATGCAATGCAGGCTTGCTAAAACAAATTCAAACAGTATAGAAGTGCATAAAATAAAAGAGAAAAGACTTGAGCTTCACCCACCTCATCCCCTCAATTAAATCCTACTCCTCAGCTTTGTCCCCGGGGAAGCCATGATTTTGACCACAGTCACTGTGGGGCTGGCAACTGGAATATATCTCAGAACCTCAGAATTGGTCCCAGGGGAGGCACCTCCTCTGCCCTGTCACCCAGTCAGTGGTTTGTGCTTCCTTATTGCCCAGATTTTCTTGGAGAAAGACCAGAAGGGAGTCTCCATTGTTGGCAGTCACAAGAGAAAGTGCCAGAAAAGGAGCTGAGCTTTTTTCCCATCCCCTGCTCTCCCCTCTGACTGTTCTGAGAGCAGAGTGGTACATGAAGCTCTCGTTCTGTGTTCCCAAGTAAAGAGGCAGGAGCCGATGCTGGAGAAATGCCCCATCACCTTCACTTTGAGGCCAGGAGTTGGAGAAGGAAGTAGCACTGGACTGGAAGGAGTGGAAGAAGGGTGGGAGGCAGGCCTGAGCTCCACAAGCCTGAAGAACAAATTGAAAGTCGGATCAAAAAGAAATGTGCAGGCGCCATTGGGTTAGCCGTCTGGGCAGCCATTTGGACCAGCTGTAATAGAACAGCTGCGGGGTTTGCATAGCGTGGGTGGGTGGCAGCCTCTGTTTAGCCTAAGGCTGTGTTTCCCCGCTGATTGGTGGGCTTCTCTGCTCTTAATGTGGTACTGCCTCTGTCTCCCAATTTACTTGTGCTGGAGCTGGCCACACCACAGCAGAGCCCAGTTATCACTCTGCACCAGCCCATGGAGTCCTTAGAACACTGAAGCCATGGTAGTTCTGGCCTGTCCCCGGGCCAAGAGCTGTCTGCCTGTACAGATCAGAGTGGGGGGGGAGTTGGGCAGGGGGGAGGAAGACTTCACCAAAGCTGTCTCCATGGCCGGCTTCCCTTAGTATTTCTGTAGCTGTCTCCAGAGTTGGTGGTGAACAGTAACAACTTGTTTTGTTCATTGAACAGGAGGAAGATCCCAGTGTCTGAGTGAACCAACAGTCCTCCTTTCAGCCACCAATTGCACGAGACACCCAGCACTAACAGTCCTGCTGCTAGGAACAAGGAATCCTTTGACAGTACCCACCCTTTTGTGCCTCACTGGGGAACACCAGTGACACAGAAGCACGTGTAGATATTCAGGAGTTTGCATTGGGGAGTAGAAGGGGAGCGGCCAGTGGACTTTTTGTAAGCTTTCAACTCAACATGGAAAAATTAAATTAAAAAACAAAACTTAATCCTACTCCTCAGGGTTTATCACTACTGTGAGTTTCATGTAATTCCATGTATGTTTTCTAAAAACATTTATATATAACAGGCATTTTTGTGAAATCTCTAATAGAGAATATATTGTGCTACAAATGAACGTCTACAACTTATCCTTTTCACTTAGTTGATTGTTAACCTCATTTTTCTGGACTGCATAGTATTCTACTGTATGGTATGGGTATGTTTCAAATGTATTTAACCATTTCCCTGTTGGTAGTCATTTAGGCAATTCCCAGTTTTCTAGTCATTGCTGCAATGAACATCCTTGACTATTTGCACACCTATTTATCTTCCTAAAGGATAGTTTCTTAGGTTGGATTTACTAGGTTAAAGGATCTAGGCATTCAAAGTTTGAAAGCTATTTCTTAGTTGCTCTCTAAAAAGTTTTCCATTTTATGCTCATCTGGTCTACAAGATTGCTCATTTCCCCCCACAATAGCCAAGTTGTATGTTATCAAGCTTCTGCACTTTTACTAATCTGATAGATGAAAGATCGTATCTCATAGTGAGCTTGACCATCTTTCACTTATTGGCTAAATAATCTATTGTTTTTTTCTATGAATTGTGTTTTTACAAACTCTACGGATCAGGGGTTCTTAATCTGGGATCCCACGGCCCTTGCTATGTGGCATGAAATTTTCTGTGTGTATTAAACATGTATTTTCAGGATAAGACCCAAGGAACATTAAGAACCACTGATCTTGCCCAGTCAGCATGGCTCAGGGGTTGAGCATTGACTTGTGAACCAGGAGGTCATGGTTCGATTCCCTGTCAGGGCACATGGCCAGGTTGTGGGCTCCATCCCCAGTATGGGGCGTTCAGGAGGCAGGTGATCAATGATTCTCCCTCATCATGGATGTTTCTATTTCTCCCACTCCCTTCCTCTCTGAAATCAATCAATCAATCAATAATAATAATAATAATAATAATAATAAAATCAATTTGTTCTTCAAAATAATAATAATAATCAATAATAATAATAATAAATATATATATATTTTTTTTAAAGAACCACTGATCTTAAACTCTGTAGCTGAGAGAAGTATATGTTAAATAAAAAGTAGGGCTAGAATAAGGAGTAAAAAGAATGAAGAAGCATTCTCACACACACATACACACACACACACCTATTATAATCTTACCCTCACCTATACAGGGCCTTTCCAATAGCACTCCTTCATTTCCCTCCCCAGAAGGCCCTCCAGCCACTTAGAGGTTACTAGATTATTATAGCTTGGGCTCACTTCCTATTAATATTTCTGTATATATCACAGAGTGCCGAGAAATAACTCAAGACACTTCTTTATTTATATCTTGGTTCATAGAAACATTCAAAAACAAGCTATAACCTATTTATATGAAAGCACAGAAAAGCCATTAACTTCCATTTTATCTCATAAATATTTCTCTAACTTACCCACATCTCTTCATCTTCACTCCATCACATCTTGCTTTGACCACTTCAGCACTCTCCTAACTTACCTCCCATACCTCTCTGCCACACTCCCTAGTTCACTGTTCACACTTTAGCCTAAGAGATCTTTTGAACATCTCTCACCTTACACCCTCTCATGGATCCCCTCTGCTGGTGGGGGTTGGGGGGCTAAAAAACTAACCCTTTAAAACGTGCGCCCACCTGGAGCTCCATGATCTGCTCTGCCTACCTGCTCTCCACCTACCTCTTCTGTTATGCTAAGTACCTCTTCCCTCAGCCTGGCCCCAGCCGCTCCTGGAACACTCAGACATTCTCTCTCCCACACTGTGACCTTTGTAATTCTTTTTCTTCTGCTTGAATGCTCTCCATCCCATTCCTCTCTTTCTTTGAGTTAACTTCCATTCAGCTTTAAAATCACTTCTCTAAACTCCCCAGCCAAGTGCTGATGTTTTATGCTTTCCTGGCACCCTCTACTTTTTTTCTTAGCAGTTATCCCAATTACAGTTACATAGTTCATTAACATCTGCATCAACTCTGGCTGGTGAGCTTCCTGAAGACAGAAATACTATCCTCTGAAATCCCAGTGCTCAGAGCAAGGATGACACAGAGCAGGTGATCAATGAATACTGTTACAGGACAGGAGAAAAAGGATGCTACTATAAATGGCTCCTGTAGGCCTTTATTTCCCTCTACACTTTCCTTCAAATATGAGCACATAGTAATTATGTCCCAGATACGGAAATTTGCTAACTTATTCAGGTCATTCCAATTATTTATCAGGAACCTATTGTGCATGTACTAGGCATTTTTCCAAGAGCTGGCGGGGGGTGTGGACATCACAGAGAACAAAATAGACCAATCCTGTCCTTCTTGAGCTTACTCCTGGGAGGAGGAAAAGGATAGTAAGCATAATAAATAAGTAAAATACATAGTGTTTTTAGAAGGTGGAAAGTGCTATGGAGGAAAATAAAGCAGGGTAAGTTGGATGAGAAGAGAGGGGTAGAGGAGCTAGCCCCCATTCATTGTATGCTAAAAAATTAGGTGGGAGAGACCAAAAACAGGGGGTGTGATTACTCTCAGGAAGTTTAAAATACATTTGAGAAATATACAGATACTGCTGCATAGCAGCCTCTGTGCTGGGTGGACCCCTGAGTGAGTGAGTTGCAGGGTTCCTGGTAGCTCTTCCCACTCCGAGTGCTTCAACATCTTCCTCAAAAACTTCCTACATTGAAATGTCACTCTTTTCCTCTGAACCCGCTCCTCCGCCCTGGCAACATTAGTGGGTCTTTCTTCCATGATCATGGGACCTTTTGGTCATCTCTGCACCAAGCCTTCTCCCCATGCTGTAATGCTTTGCCTTTGTGTGCATCATCCCCTGAGAACACATGAACTCTTTGAGGGCAGGGTCCCTCTCTCAGCACCCAGCATCTGATCATTCCCAGCACTTGGTAATAAAGTGTGCAACGTATGTGAATGAAAAAATGGAGAATGAATGAATGAACAGAAACAGGATTGGAATGAGTGTTGCTATGACAATCTGTGTGCATCTTGCTTTGACCGACTGAGTTCTCCTGAAATTCTCCATGTTTGCATGTGATAATCTTCCACTTCTGACTCCTAGGAATATTGGAATGGTCAGATAAGTCATAGCACATCTTTTTCCATTCTTTTTGTTTTAACTTACCTGGTCTATATATTTAAAGTGGTTTTCTTCTACACAGCATGTACCAGAATCTTAACTTTTTATCCAGTCTGACAATTTTTGAATTTTAGTTGGAGTCTTTAGACCATTTGCGTTTAAAATAATTGTCCCTGGCTGGCATAGCTCAGTGGTTGAGTGTTGACTTATAAACCATGAGGTCAAGGTTTGATTTCTGATGAGGGCACATGCCCGGGTTGTGGATTCAGTTCTCAGTGTGGGGCATGTAGGAGGCAGCTGATCAATGGGACTCTCTTATCATTGATGTATCTATCTCTCTCTCCCTTCCTTTCTAAAATCAATAAAAATATTTTTAAATAAATAAAAATAAAATAATTATCAATATGGTTGAGTTAAATCCACCATTTACTATTGGTCTTTTATTTGTCTCATCCTTTGTTACTTTTGAGTACTTTTCTTATTTCTTTTAAATTAATTGGTCACCCCACAGATTGGCCCTGATCACCAGCCAGGCCTAGGGACCCTACCCATGCACGAATTTCATACACCAGGCCTCTAATATAATAGAAAAGGATAAATGTGATGGCTGAGGGTGAGAATTTAGTCTTGTAGACAACGAAGAAGTAATAGAAATAGAGGGAATTGTAGTGATCAGTTTTATAGATAACAATTTGTAACTATTTTAAGTGCAAATCAATTTTTCTAACTTGTGCTTAAGAGCTCAGATCAAAGCTCACTTCCGCAAAGAGATCTTTTCTGACCATTAATGTAAATTAATTCATCTGTTTTTTTCCTTCTCATGGCTCTATATTTTTGCTTTATAACTTGTATCACAGTTTGTAAACAAATATTTTTTGGTAATTATTTGTTTAATATCTGTTCTCCCACTGAACTGTAGGCTCCACGAGGGAAAGAATTGTGCCTCGCCCCCCACCTTCTTTTTTTGATAACCACTATGTCTTTAGAGCCTGGCATAAAGCCTAGCACATATTAAGGTCCCAAAAAATATTTGTTAAACAAAAATTAATTTAAGTTTTTTTTAATATATTTTATTGATTTTTTTACAGAGAGGAAGGGAGAAGGATAGAGAGTTAGAAACATTGATGAGAGAGAAACATCAATCAGCTGCCTCCTGCACACTCCCCACTGGGGATGTGCCCGCAACCAAGGCACATGCCCTTGACTGGAATCAAACCCAGGACCTTTCAGTCCGCTCTATCCACTGAGCCAAACTGGTCAGGGCAATTTAAGTTCTTATTTGCTGACTTAATGCACACATAGTGCATAAATCTATGAATGAATGAGGTTGGGACCTGTGGAGATGGAGAGGTATGAGTGCGTCCTGTCTAGCCTTCTGAGGACTGAAGCTTAGTCATCCACAGAGTGGCTGTGCTGGAATGAAAAATGCCTTGGAAGTGCAATCAGAAAGGCTAATCTAGCACCTGCCTCTGCTGCTCACTTGTTGTGTGAACTAGGGCAGCATCACTTACCCCAGCTTCTGTTTTCCCGTCTCTTAAATGAGTACACCTCCCCTGGTTATGAAGCTTGAGTTTAAAAAGTGTGCAGAATTTCTCAAAGGTTTTCTCCCAAGAACCCCTCAGGAGGGAGGTGGGTGTGGTTCACTTCTCTGTTGAACTGAAGGCACACTCAAAACAAAAGCAACTTCTTTGAAATAGGTCTCAACTGGAAAGTTCATGCAAATTTTACATTTTATACTATAATTTATACCTATATTGTTTCAATAGTTAAATGATGTTTTAAATTATGCACTGATAATTTGCTTAACTTGTTTTTGTAAAATAACTGAAAACAATTGATCCTCATAAAAAAATGTACCATATTACCCTTTGGTATTCCATACTTACAAGAAACACGGATTTGTGTGAAATGGCCTGCCATGTGACAGTGGGCTCTTCATTATGTTTGCTGAATCTGCATCTGTCCACCAGAGGAGCATCATGATTGAATCAATAGACAATCAACAGATAATATGAGGAGGATGCTGTCCACAGGAGCAATAGTGAGGCAGGCTTGCTAGTCTGGAAATAGATCAAGACTACAGTTCAGAAACAACCTATAACTTTATTTGAATCTAGATAATCAAAAGGAAATAATCATTGCTAATAAAATGTAGGATTTACATAATAATGAAATATTTATTGATAATTATAATTATGTGTAAATAATTATAGTTATTTATAATAATGTGTTATACATGTTATGACATACTATAATGTATTGGACTATCTACAGAGAACAAATGATACTTAATTATCAAAAGATGACTCCTACGTTTGGTTTTATTCTTAGAACCTAATGTAAGAAACAAAATACCAAAAACCTTCCACTCTCTATAGTAACATCCAGAAATTGGTCAGTTCTGAACCTGAATTAAACATAAATATATGCCCTACACATTTTAATTTCTGAGATTTCAACTGAATAAAAACATTAAACACAGAATCACTAAAGCAAACCCCCCTACAAACTAATGTGTTCTGCCCTCAATTTCCTCATTGTGAGCATTAAATGCAATGATGTACATGAGCGTGTCTGGTACAGTGCCTGGCCCAATGCACCCAGGACCACCCACGTTCTAGGCTTTATTCACTGCTCTATCATTCATGCTCACTTGTTATGGGTTGAATTATGCACCCTTGCACTCCAAAATTCATATGTTGAGGTCCTAACCTCCAGTAACCTCAGAATACAACTCATATTTGGAGATAGGGTCTTTACCAAAGTAATTTAAAGTAAGGACTAAGGTGGGCCTTATCAGAAGAGGAAACTGGGACATGGACTAGACTAGAGAGGAGACAATGTGAAGACACCGGGAGAGTCCATCAGCTACAAGCCAAGGACAGGAGTCTGGAGCTGATCCTCCCTCACAGTCCTAACAAGGACCCAGTTCTGCTGACTGCTTCATCTCAGACTTCCAACCTCCAGATTTATGAAACAATAAATTTCTGTTGCTTAAGGCACTTACTCTGTGGCGGTCCTAGGAAACTAACAGACCACTAGAACAGAAGGTCTGTGAGGGCAGAGATTTTTCTTTTTGTTCAGTGACAAACCCTAAGGTCTTAGAACAGAGCCTGACACATAGTAAGGACCTAATAAAAATTGTTCATCTCTTAAGAAATGTCTAGTTCTGCATTTGGCACAAGTTATTTAGCAAATATTTTAGGACTGAATAAATGATTTTATTTCCCAAATACAAAATTGGGACATAATCTGAAAAAAAAAGTTATGTAAATGTATTTATATAGCCATGTAAGACTTTAAGTATTAAATCACACTTAACAAATCACCTTAACTGAAAAGGGAAAATTCAAGTTGGTCTTGGAAAATCCAACTTGGGTAGAGTAAGTTGCCAGTTGTTTGACTTCCCTGCTCCTTGGCCTAAATTAAAGCACCATGCGCTACAGAGCTCTCATATGCCCAGGTCTGCACAGGACCCTTTGCTATAACCACAGTGGTCTTTGCATCACTTATAGACACACCATCCTTCTAGGCTCAACTCAAATCTCTGCTCACACATGAAGCCTTTGAGGACATTCTGAAGCCAGAGTGATACCACTCTAATTTGGAGTACTTTTCAATATATAAGTCCCACTTACTTCCTTATGCCTTGTTATCTTTGTGTGAAGATATCTGTCTGGTTTCCATTTTAGATTGTAAGTTCTATAAGGATAGGGACGTTTTTATTCCTTTTTATTTTTTTCATCCTCACCAAGGATATGTTCATTGATTTTAGAGAGAAACTGCCTCCCATATACCCCCTGAACAGAGATCCAACCCGAAACCTAGGTAGGTGTCCTGACTGGGGATTGGACCAGAAGCCTTTTTGGTGTACAGGATAATGCTCCAACCAACTGAGCCACCTGGTCGTGGCCAAGGACAGGGACTTTAAAAATTACTTATGTCTACACCATCTGACTTGGGGATCCAGCAAATAGTAGCTTTTTTATTAAATGACTAGTGGCCTGGTGCACGGATTCATGCACATTGAAAGGAAATTAATTAGAAGAAATATTTTAATATTATGATTCAACATTTCTCTATAATAGAAGTGTCAGAGATAAAAGAAAATTAGTAAACTATATATAAAAATAATATGTAAATATTTATGTATAAAAGGCTAAGTGACCAACCGTTTGTCCATCCAACCATCCAATGAACCGACTGACCAGCCAGTACATATGATGGGCACTGACAGTTTAAAAATAAATGTTGACTCGCATATGCATGATACATATAAAGCCCTCTCTGGTGCCAATTGCACATGTGTCGATTGTGAATTTGGTTGTTTTTGTTGACATTCTGAAGCTGAAAGAAAGCAGTGACGTCAACAGAATATGTCTGAAGACCAGCTATTGGAACAATGTACCATTTGAGTGATGATTCCATCGATTCAGCCGATGATGCTGAAAAGGAAAATTTTCTCATTGAATTTCTTAATAGTAATTCTCCTTCAGGAATGCCATGTCATAAATTAAAATTGAAAGCGGGTACAATCATCATGCTACTGAGAAATCTTAATAGTAAATGGGGTCTTTATAATGGTACCAGATTTATTATCAAAAGATTTCGATCTAACATAATCGAACCTGAGGTATTAACATTTTACTAATTTTCTTTCATCTCTGACACTTCTATTGTTGAGAAAGTGCAAATAGCGATATTAAAATATTTCTTCTGATTAATTTCCTTCCAATGTGCACAAATCTGTGCACAGCACCACTAGTTGATTAATAAATAAATAATAACAACATGATATAAAAACAACAAAAGAATGATATAAAAACAACATTGATAAAAACAATGACTGATAAATTGAATAAAGTTATTCTAATATCTCTCTGTACACCACATTAAGAATAAAAACACTTTCAGAGTGCCTGACTAATTTCCCTTGTGATAAAGTAATTACAACTTTAATATCACACACTCTTTGATCATGTCTGAAAATGGGTTCAGGTAGGAATATTCCTACTCTATCTAGAGTTTGTCCTTGCGATTTATTAATAGTCATTGAAAATGCTGGCAGCATGGGAAACTGTCTTTGAATTAATTTAAATGGGAAGCCAGTGTCAAATGGGGACAAATCAATTCTTGGAATCAGAACAACCTCTCCTTCTGCAGAACCTGTTAATACCTCAGGTTCGATTATGTTAGGTCGCAATCTTCTGATAATAAATCTAGTACCATTACAAAGACCCCATTTACTATTAAGATTTCTCAGTAGCATGATGATTGCACCCACTTTCAATTTTAATTTATTACACAGCATTCCAGAAGGAGTAATACTATTAAGAAATTCAGTGGGAAAATTTTCCTTTTCAGCATCATCCGTTGAATCGATGGAATCATCACTCAAATGGTACGTTGTTCCAACAGTTGGTCTTCAGACATATTCTGTTGACGACACTGCTTTCTTTCAGCTTCAGAATGTCAATAAAACAACCAAATTTCCAATTGACAATGACAGATTGAAAACACATGTGCGATTGGTGCCAGTGAGAGCTTTGTATGTATTATGCTTGCGTGAGTCAACATTTATTTTTAAATTGTCAGTGTGCATCAAAAGTACCTGCCAGATGGTTGGATGGATGGACAGTCACTTAGCCATATATATATATATATATATATATATATATATATATATATATATATATATATATATATTAGAGGCCCAGTGCATAAAATTTGTGCACGGGGGTGGGGGTAGGAGGGGGCAGGTCCCTCAGCCTAGCCTGCACCCTCTCCAACCCAGGATCCCTCTCACAATCCAGAACCACTAGCTCTTCATCACTCACCTGCCTGCCTGCCTGATGTCCCTAACTGCTCCCCTGCTGGCCTGATGGCCCTAACTGCTGTCCCCTGTTGTCCTGATCCCCATAACTGCCCATCTGCTCTTCCTTCTTCACACCCTTCGGACCCCTAGCGCAAGCATGCTGAGAGCTTTCTGCCACGGTCCTGCCCCTGTCCTAATTGGTCATTATGATGGTGTCCTGGACAATTTGCACATTCCTCTATTATTAGTATAGACTAGGGGCCCAATGCACAAAATTCGTGCACTGGCGGGGGGCCCTCAGCCCAGCCTGCCCCCTCTCACATATAGGGAGCCCTCAGAGGATGTCTTACTGATGGCTTAGGCCCATTCCTTGTACCCCTTGGGCAGTGGGCCTAAGCCACAGTCTGGCCTCCCTTTGTGGGAGGTGACTGGACTGATCAGGGGAAGGCACCAGCCCCATCACCCCGCTGCTGCAGACACTGCCAGTCACTGCAGCCACCAAGGTGTTTTCATCAACACAGACTCCAGTCCCTTCACCATGAAAAAATGACAACTTTCTTTAGGCATTTTCAAGATGTGTCTTTCATAGGATATGACATTTCTTCCTTTCTTCCTTCCTTTTTTATCTTCACCTGAGAATATGTTTCGATTGATTTTTAGAGAATGTGGAAGAGAAAGGGAAAGACTGAGAGAAACATCAGTGAGAGGAACACTTTGATTGGTTGCCTCCTGCATGAGTTCTGACCTGGGCCCTAGCCAGGGAGAAGCCTGCAACCTAGGTACATGCCCTTGGTCAAAACTGAACCCAAACCCTGTAGTCAGCAGGCCGAGGCATTATCCACTGAGCCAAATCAACTAGGGCAGGATATGACATTTTTTAGCCCTCCAGCAGCAGACCTTCGTTTTTTTCTCCAGGAGTGTGGTGGAAAAACCCTAGGTCACCTTTTTGGATTCTTATTACCCAAGTTACTAAGAATATTACCAGTGAGCGGTCAGAAAAGGTGTTTCCTCTGTAGTTCACATTGATCGCCAGCTCAGCCCCTGCCTAGGCCTAAAGCCTTTGGCCAAAGCTTTAGGCCTGGGCAGGGGTCCCCCAGCTCCCTCTGATCACTGGCTCCACCCTTGCCCAGACCTAAAGCCTCTGGCCCAGGCTTTAGGCTTGGGCAGGGACCCCCTCGGCTCCGAACACAGACTTGGCCCTGCCCAGGAGTCCTCTGGCACAGGCCCTTCCTCTGCTGCTCAGGGCCCACACAGGGCCTACCTCAGAGTGACCTGGGTGCTGATGATGTTCCTGGGACCCAGGTCGCTAGGCGCCTACATATGCAAATTAACCACCATCTTTGTTGGGTTAATTTGCATACTCATCCAATTGTCAGGTGGGCATAGCAGAGTGACACCAATTTGCATGTTTCTCTTTTATTAATGTAGACTAGAGGCCTGATGCATGAAATTCATGCAAGAGTAGGCCTTTCTTCCCCCAGCTGCTGGCATCAGCTTCCCTCTGGCACCTGGGACCTGAGCTTCCCTCACAGGCCTGGCTTTATCCAGACGGTGGTCCAGAAGGATGTCTGGTCTAATTAGCATAGTACACTTATATTATTATAGACTAGAGGCCTGGTGCATGAATTTGTGCATGGGTGGGGGACAGCCAGCCTGGGTGGGGCTGGCCAGGGGGAGGGGCCATGGGCAGTTGGCTGGCTGGCCCCACCCCAATTGGGGTGGGGAGAGCTGATCGGGTGCCAGGCTGGCCATGTGGAGGGGCCACAGGAAGATGGGAGGGGGCCAAACAGCGCACCGATTGGGCTGGTTGGCTGCCACACTGTGCATCATTGCAACTGGTCGTTCTGGTCATTCCATCTTTCCAGTCCCTTGTCTTTTATATATAGAGATACATGGGAAAACGGTATAGTCAACACTCACATCCAAACCCAACCCTGATAGTACGAAGAGCTAGAGGAGGTGTTGGCCCCCAAAAGGTATAGCACTACCATTAACATCAGCCTAATAAACATACATCATGCCCTATTTTTTAATAATGCCTATTTGATTAATGCTAGGAGTTTCCTTTCCAAGAATTCTTACTATTCTTTCTTCTGGCTGTTTTTTGATCAAATAGCCATTTACTGCAGATAGCCAAATCAACAGCAGGATTCAGAAATAGGTTTGATCTCCACCTCCTTGGACTTTGGCAAACAGCTAGAGGGTTTCACACAATAATAGGCTTAAAAAATAATAATACTATATAGAGTTAATTTACTTTTTTATTGTCAATGATTTTTCTGATTCCCTTGCCATGCAATATGAACCAGTGTAAGGACAAGCCTTTTCTCTTGATTGAATGTGAAGCCTTTAGGAAAAATGAGTGTGATATTCCTCAAGTTGCACTCTGACCACTTGTCTTCATATGACCTTCAAAAAATCCTACTGTTGTGCTTTTCATCTAATTGGATCCAAACAATAATGTTAAGGTGATTGGAGAGGGAGGTTCCTAACCTCACACATAACTATGGGTATAACCACCTTTGACTATTTTAGTAAGCATTCCCCAATTAATCCCCGGTCTAACTTCCCATTTTTATGTGTGTAAGAGGACATTTCTAATGGAAACTTTAATTACAATATTTTAAATGTAACATTTAATTATAATATTTTCCTTGGGAAATTAGGCTCTAATAACACTATTTTTAGTAAAGCTTATATGTTCAGGCATATGGCTCAGAGATAATAAAGCAAGTGATATCCAATAAAGTATAAAATATAAAATTACAAATCAATACTATATAAGTCAGAGTACAGGTATCTTTTCATACATAAAATCACACGAAAAAAAATGTCCTTTATATGGCCAAGGAAATTAGTTGTTGGGATAATATAGAACTGTCTATTATGTCTGAAGAGTTGTAACAGGAACTATAAAAAGATACATTCCAAAGAGCTTACAAACAACTACTGGAGTTCCAGCTAACTAGAAATGTAAACTGTACTGGGGGCTGAGAGGGGAGGAAATTCTAGTGTATAAAAACAAATTTTATATTTTTCTGGAAGGTTTCTTTTTAGATTCAAAAAGAACATTTGAATTATACACTTGAAAAATAACAATGATACAAGAGAGGTTTTCTGTAAAGTACTAAACAAACCTTGCCTTCCTTCCCTATTCTAAAGACTATGGAATAGAAAGATGGTTATCTAGAATTGAGGTAACATAATCAACAGCATTATTAAGGAGGGCATCTGACAGCCATTACGGTGTCTGAAATTAGACAATGCATCTTTGTCAGGTCATCTGTACCAACTGGTCTAGATTAAATTAACTGGTTTGGGTTTATTTTAAGAATAGAAATGTACTTTTGCTTCAAGTACCAAATAAAGGGAAATATATTGAGAAATGTGACAAATTTTGTCACCCAAACGGCACTACCCATTGACAGCTCTACCACCTAATCATACTACAAAGGTCTCAGGACAGGACTTTGGAAAGGTACTTCCAGATGTGGCAGAACAGGGAACCTTGAGATACTTGATATCTGGTGAAGGAAAACAAACTAAGATTCTCTCCCGGACATGGTAATAAGGGATTGAGGAAAAACAAACAAAAAATCATAGGCACAGACCACAGGATGGTGATTGCCAAAGGGAAAGGGGGTGGAGAGAATTAGATGAGGGTTAAGGGGGGATAAATGAGGGTTAAGAAGGAGACTTGACTTGGGTGGTGAACACACAACACAATATAGAATTGTACACTTGAAACCTATATGGTTTTATTAACCAACATCACCCAATAAATTCACACCAACATTTTTGAAAGGACCTTTCTTCTCTCTTCCTGAATCTTGGGAACCCAAGTGAAAATGAATTGCATTTGAAAATTATGTCAAATAAACAAACATATGGAAAAGGAGAGAAATCTTACTTTTCAGACGTCCACAAAGTAGTAAGAGAAAACGAATTTAGGATTCTGCTTCTTTTGAATCTTCATTTTTCTTTTGCACAGAAAAGGAAACTGATTAGATGAAGTTGTGGTCAATGAATTTTGAAAGTGTTTCCCTCCTTCTTTCAGAAAATAAATTTTCTCTCCTGTGAAGATACTGTGACTACTATGCAGAATTACATATTCAGTAGAACTAATGATTCCTTTTATGATGGTGTTCTAAGGTTTTTAAAAATATTTCTCTCAAACCTGCAAAACTTACAAGGTTAAATCTCTTAAACTCAAGAGATTCCATAGTGCCTAATAACTAATAGATTAGTTGGCACAGTAATGAATAAAATTAAAATGTAAGTCTGAATAGTTTGCATAAAATTGACAGGTTAAAGTATTCTTTAAAGTTTATTAAACGAATAGAACCAGAAGTATACAACAGACTGATGTATTTCCGGGGCAGTGGGGGGACGGGAAGGAATTAACCGAAGAACTTGCATGTGTCTATATACATGAGCCGTGGACATGGACAATAGTGCCATGGCAGCCTCGGGACGGGGTGGGAGCAGGGTGGAGGGGCTCAACGGGGGAAAGAGGGGGACATCTGTAATACTTTCCACAATAAAGATAAATGTTTAAAACATAAAAAAACGAATAAACTAAATATTATCATGGATGTGAGCACAAACACAGTATACATGGTAGACTTTGATAACAGAATAACATTAAATAGGCAAAAATCACCAAAACAGTCCTGTGCATAGTTCAGAGTTCCCCATATTTTCTTTTACCAGCTCCCGGAAATACAGTGTGCTCAAGAAAAGGGAAGCGGAAGTCCTGCTTCTACTCAGTAGGCCAAGGTTTTGGGTTCAATCCCTGGTAAGGGTACATACAAGAATCAATCAATGAATGCATATCTTAGTGGAGCAAGAAGTCTCTCTCTCTCTCTCTCTCTCTCTCTCTCTCTCTCTCTCCCTCTCTCTCTCCCTCTCTCTCTCCCTCTCTTTCTCTCCCTCCCCCTTCCTCTCTCCCTCCCTCTCCATCTCCCTCTCCCTTTCTTCCCCTTCCTCAATAAATAGAAAGAGAGAAAAAGGAAAGGGAGGTGGGGGGCAAACTTTGGAATATACATCGAGACATGATTTGGAGGTTTTACAACAGAATAAAGCACAAATCAATGCATAAAAGCACTGAATACGTGGCATGCCTCCTTTGGTGTGAGAACACTTATAAAAAATAGAAATTTAAAATTAACAAACTGAGGGGAAAAAACATGGCTAAAAGAACTAGTAGCTGAGTGGGGGTGGGGATGGGGCGGGGGACAGAGTCAGGGAGACAAACAGGATGCTGGGAGGTGAGAAATAAGGGTGGGGAGTAGTGGGCAATCTCAAGAGGAACTAACAAGGTCTGTTGCTTATAGTTACCCAGAAAACTTTAAGAACAATAACAGACAAACAAAGGTAGCTTAGAAAGGAACGTGAGAGAAGCTGGAACCCCACCAGCTGAGACGTTGGGTCCCCCCTGTACTGCTGGTGCCTTTAGGAGGCTAAGGTAACCTCCCATTATGTTCATGTCCACTACCAATGCTGACGCTTCTGTCCCTGTCCAATCAACAGATCCTGGCAAAAGACCATGGGGAGAGGGTGAGTGGACCTTGTGCTCCAGGAAGTATGTTTCTATCTCTTGAGAAATAGGAACTTCGGCTCTAGTCAGTCCAGTTTGCTGGTTCTTGTGTTTGTGTGTTTTAACCCTTTCCTCCTTGGACTGGTTATTAAAATAAATACATATTGTTTTGAGGAAGAATTCCTGTTCCAAGAACCTGCACAGGTCCAGCCACTTAAGCAGCAGTTAAAAAGCCAGAGTCAATGAAGGAGGATGTTCACCCTCTCCCACCTCCCTCCCCTCCTAGAATCCCTCCGTCATGCCTCCACCCCCTTCACAACTCAACAGGCAGAGAACTAGGCCTCTCAGTCCAGGCTGTTTTCAAAAGAGGCCCCCTTGCAAAATTGTGCTTGAGGTACAACATTTAATGATACACAGTGTGTACCTTTCTTTCTTAGCTGTTTTTAAAAGCACACTTCCTTCTTATTACAAAAGTAATAAATACTCTTTAAAGAAAAAACAAAACAAAAACAAAACAAAAGCCAAAGAAAGGCAAAGAAAAAAATATCCCTCTCACTCCTCTCACTTGGATACAACCATTCCTGTGATTTTAATAGTGTCTGCTGTTAGGAAATATTTTTGAATTACAAGAGTGATGAAGACCTCTATACTGTCCATGTGATCCAACCATATGCTCCTACCCCCCCCCCCCCACTCCCAACCCCAATGGCATATTAGCAAAATTTTTAAAGCATTTGTGAGTGTGGACTGGCTCGACAGGTAGGGAAGCTGATGAATGAAAGGCTGAAATCCTCTTCCCAGGCAAATATCAGGGAAACCATGCAACGGCGCTTTGACACCGAAAGAAGTTCTTCATAAGTCACACACTATCTCTTTGCTGGCTCAGCTACTGAGAGGGAGTGCGTGAAGTGTGTGGGTGCATGTGTGTGTGCGTGAAGTGTGTGCGTACGTGTGTGTGCGTGAAGTGTGTGCGCGTGAAGTGTGTGTGTGCATGTGTGACGCGTGTGCATGAAGTGTGTGCGCGTGTGTGAAGTGTGTGCATATGTGTGTGCATGTGTGTGTGCGGGGCAGGAGTGAAAGATGGTGTATGTATATATACTTCTGTATATGTATTTACATGCACAGTAGTTACTGCGTCCTGTATCGCGCTGCTGAAAATGTATATTAGAGTTATATTTCATGTCATTCCATATGTTCCTGTGCAACTTACTTGTGCAGAAACCTTCCATGGTTTCCCAACATCTGCTGAAAAAATTTGCAACTCACTAGCAGCCTTCCCTATCTCACTCACCTCACACCACTCCTGAGAGGGTCAGGCTCCAGGCCCTTTCCAGACCCCAGGATGAGGTGTACAGCCCCCCTCCCTCTAACAGTGAGGTTCTAGCACTGATTTGACCTGCTCTTTTAAAGTTTTAGGGTATTCCCTGACCTAATGTGATTTCTTTTGCAAGATAGTCATTCCTTAAAGACAAGGACCAAACTGCGCAGGAATACCCATCATTTTCAAGTGAATCAATTTACCTTTTCAATCCCTTTGACTCCCAATTTACTAAATTTTACTCATTATATTCTTCATTGTGTAGTAATTATGAAGCAATTACAATATAGTGTGTATTATCTTAAGTTCCTTTCATGCAAGGTCCTATAATACATATTCCTTGCACTCCTACACCCACCCTAGGCCCATAGAACATGTTTAATCAATACCTACTGAACTAACTTAAATCTAGGATTTAAATGCCAATAATTTTTCTGTAACAGAGAGGAGCAGGGTGGAAACATGAAGCACCCGCTTTATTCCAAAACAAACTGAAAAATGGGAAGTAGTTTATCTTACTTGGTGGGTTTCCCATTCTCTGCCTCCCAGCACAGGAGAAATCTAGGTAGTCTTCAACTTAGAAATGAATTGCATCCTACATTTTATATGTATAGGTCATTGATTTAAAAATTATAATTCATTTCCCTTTGAAATAATATTATAAGTAATATTTAAGACTCCTGACAAGTTCGCAAAAGCTAATTTGGACTCTTAATGAAGCAGAAATAGTATATTTGCAATAAAAAGTAGAAAATAAAAGTACTGATGTAATAAATAAAATTACAATGTAATAAAACAAAGTTACATTGATGTTTCTCTCTCTCCCTCCCTCTCTGAAATCAATAGTAAATTAACCAATAAACAACCAATTATGAGTTATTATTTTTAATATCACTATTAAAAATAATAGCAAAACAATATGGTATTGGTGTAAAACAGACACATAAAACAATGAAACAGAATTGAAAGCCCAGAAATAAATCCACTCATACATGGTCAACTAATATTTGATAAAATAGCCAAGAATACCAGGTGGGGAAAGGATAGTTTATTTAATAAAAATAGTGTTAGAGCACCCGGCATGGCTCAGTGGTTGAGCATCAACCTATGAACCAGGAGTTCATGGTTCAATTCCAGGTCAGGGCACATGCCCAGATTGCAGGTTTGATCCCCAGTGTGGGGTGTGCAGGAGGCAGCTGATCAATGATTCTCTCTCATCATTGATGTTTCTATCTCTCTCTCTCCCTCTCCTTTCCTCTCTGAAATCAATAATATATATATTAAATTTTTAAAAATAGGAAAACTGAGTACTCATATGCAAAATAATGAAATTGGACCTCTATCTTATAACACTCACAAAAATTAACTTGAAATGGATTAAAGATTTAAATGTAAGACCTGAAATTGTAAAACTACTAGAAGAAAACATAGAGAAAAGCTCCTTGACAGTGGTCTTGGCAACAATTTTTTGGATATGACACCAAAAGCCCAAGCAACAAAAACAAAAATCAATTAAGTGGGACTACTTTAAATTAAAAAGCTTCTGAGCAGGAAAACAAACACTCATCAAAATGAAAGGGCCACCTACAGAATGGGGGAAAATATTTGCAAACCATCATCCCACTCATCTTGGAAAGGCTTCTGCATGTCCTGGAAGAGGGTGCAGTAGCGGAGTTGGTTTTGCATCTTTATGAGAGGCTTGCCCTAGCCAGGGTGGCTCAGTGGATTGGAGCATGGTCCTGTACACCAAAAGGTTAAGGTACAATTCCAGATCAGGGTGCATATGGGAGGCAACTGATTGATGTTTCTGTCTTCTCTCTCTCTCTCTCTCTCTCTCTCTCTCTCTCTCTCTCCCACTCCCCCTCTCTCTAAAAGTCAATAAGCATGTCCTCACATAAGGATTTAAAAATAAGACAGAGAATCAATGCCCTCACACTTCCCAGCCAGCTTAAGGAAGAAGTGGCCCACACCCTCCAGAGTCACAGTGGTGAAGGAAATAGAAGCCCAGAGGCAGGTGTAGTAACTCCTCAGATGCAGGTTGACCAGGGAGTTGATGGCGGTCTCCACCTCAATGGAATAATTCTGATGAATTTGGGAGCTCACAGTTACTTAGCAATAAGGAGTTAAACTAAAAAATCAGTGTTGGCTGATCTTGGAGGCCGAGGATGGCTGAGATGGTTCTGAAGGTGGGGACTGGAAAAGAAGTTGGAAGGTGGTGGGAGGCTGGAAGAAGGCACATCCCCGGGTCTGTTCTGTCTAAACACTGTTGAAGCAAGATCTGGGGACTGTCAAGGGAGGGCACTGCATGGGGAGGGATATTTTAAATCCCATGCTCAAGGAAGTCTTCCCTAAAGAGGTAACAGACGAACGGAAAACTAATGATGAAAAAAGATCTATCCATATGGAAATCTGAAACCTTGCTTTCCTCTCTTGGATGGCTGCTATAGCCCTGGCCGGTGTGGCTCAGTTGGTTGGGCATCATCCCATACACTGAAAGGTTGTTGGTTCAGTTCTCGTCAGGGCACAGTCCCAGATTTGAGACTTGATCCCTGATATAGGGTGTGCAGGAGGCAGGTGATGGATGTTTCCTCTCATGCTGATATTTCTCTCTTTCTCCCTCTCCCTTCCTCTCTACCTACAAATCAATTAAAAAAAAAATATGACTGCCATAGCATCAAGCATCACATAACTTCCAAAGCAGGTCTGGGGGTTTATCTTTGTAAGAGTTTCCTTCTATCAGAAAGAAAAATATTTCCCACTGGAGGCCTGGTGCATGAAAATCATGCACAGATGGGGTCCCTATGCCTGGCTGGCCATCAGGGTTGATCAGGGCCATCTCGCCCAGTCCCAATCAGGGCCAATCTGGGCCAGTAACTGGGAGGGACTGCCGGAGGGCTCCAGGGCATGTCCAACCCCCGTCTCTCCCAGTCCCAATCGGTCAGACCCCAGCAGCAAGCTAACCTACCAGTTGGAGCATCTGCTCCCTGGTGGTCAGTGCACATCATAGCAACTGGTCAGTCGACAGCTCGGTCGGACACTCAGCATATTAGGCTTTCATATATATATGTTACAGAAGAGCAAAGAAATGCCAAGCACGCTTCCTAGAGAAAGGGAGGAACCTATTTATTAACACTAGTGACTAGTGGACTCTGGGAGTAATTCCAAATCAGAGTGAAGTAACACACAGAGGCTTCACTTTTTATAATCTTCTGGGGTCTTTGTCTTGCAGATATGGTTCCGCCTCCTTGTGGAAGGCCCCCAGGCTTCCAGGGTGCATATCAGATGATCTGTCCTGGGGCCAGTGATAACGACCCCCCACCACCCACCACCAGGGCAGTGCATTGTTCAGTTTTTATGGCCTGACACGCCTTGCAAGACCAGTTTCCTCCTCATATATAGATAAGTCCCAGCACACTTCCCTTCATATCTCACTGGCCAGAAATAGGTTGCATATCTACCCTCCAATCAGTCAGGGCAAAGACACTGGGATTGCAAAGGTTGGTTGTGAGCAATGATGCTGGGGCCAGGGAGGGGTATCTGACCCTGAGTAAATGCTGCCCCAAACCTAAACCAGACTGGCCTCCTGTCCTCACAGAACAGGAGTAAAACAGTTGCAAGGATCATTTATCCAGATGTTTCATTTATCCAGAATTTACTGAACACCTACGCATGTGTCAGGTACCTGCTAGTGTCAGGGATAGAAAGAAGACCTAGGGACCCCTTTCACCACAGCACTCTCCTGCTTGAAAACACTCACCGTGTTTCCCTCTCCCCTCCTCTTCACCCGTTAAAGGCACAGTTCATGGCCACTTGCCACCCTGAAGCCTACCCTCCTCTTTCGAGCTGTGAATGACTTCTTCTCAATTCACAGCTCACATTTATTTACTTTACAAATTTTCATTGACCGTCTGAGCCATGGGAATATAATTTTACTAAAAAGACAAGGTCCATGTCCTCACAGAGTTTCTATTTCAGTGCCCATAGAGAGTTATAGCCAATTGCAAAAAAAGAAGACATATTACAAGTGTTGAGGCATGGGAGCTGTCAGAGTCCCAAGGTGAGTCTCCACTCTCCCAAAGGCTGGATTGGGGGATGGTAGAGAGAAAAAGATACATTTCGTTGAAACGGTGACTGAAGATAGTATTTAAAGGGCGAATATCTAAAGGGAAATGAGAGTAGAGGTCAGGACTTGGGGGAGAAGGAGAAGAGGCTAGCCCACCTAGAAAAAGCACGTGCAAGGGGAGAATGAGTTGGTAAAAGGAAGGGAATGCGGGCAGTGTTGCTGAAGAATGGGAGGGGAGAACAGGGAGAGGTGAAGCTATGACAAGTGGAGGCCAGGCCTACACAGGTGGTGAACTCTTGCATTTCATCTGGAGGGAAGTCATTGAAGGGATTGACATGTTCAGGTTGCATTTTAGAAAAGGCATTCTTATTCCTTTGTCCCCTTCCTCACAGTTGAGCCCGTGCTACCAACAGAATGACCTGCAGGACACTGGCAATAGGCTGGCCCAGGAAAGTAGCCAGGGAGTGGGTAGTGATTGGGGAGGTCCAGGATTCAGCGAATAACCCCGGCTGTGACTGGCCTGGGCGGGGAGGAGTCAAGGAGGAAGGACTTCAGGCAGTTTTGGTTCTGGCACCCCGGGGATGGTAGAAGTCCTTCCCTGGATGGATTTTTTTTTTTTTTTTTTTGCATAAGATGTGTTTGAGCTGCCTCCCACAGGGCACTGAACACAGTGTGTTCCCTAATTAACCCTTTGGATGACTCTTCTCCTCCCTCCCCCAGCCTTCATGTCAAAGCCAGCCCCACTTTTCTCGGATAGACCTATTTCACGCTTCTACTTTGGGTCCACACCCACATGAACAATGTAAAAAACACGGTTTTTGCGCTTTCAGCTTTCATCACTCTGTCCCTTGAGTGAAGCCTATATTTTTCTGAGCCCCTACCATGAGCCCAGGCACCGAAATGCAAAACAACCCCATCAGTCATCACTAATAAAGTTTTTCAGCTAATACAAATCTCAGGCATCCCATCAGACATTTAATGATGTCAGTGATCAGTAAATTGCCACTAATAATCGACACAAATTCAACTTTTCTTTCCTGCCATTTGTCTTTTATTCGTTTGTTGTGTTTTTGTTTTTTTTTAAAACTCATCTCTTTACATTTTAAAGATTCATCCTGTGAGACAGCAGGATGGCACCTGAATCAGTGTCAGCTCTGGGTGTGCTCCATGTGGGCTTCTCCGTGCATTTCTTCACAATTTGTAATTTTACTACTTGAGGTTACCGGCACTGATTTTATATCACTGTATCGCTCAGTGACGAGGCTCAGAGCATCTCTATCTCCACGTTTTAAGTAGGACCATGCCTGGCTGAAGCATCAAAGTGAGACGGCTGAACTCAAAAGGCCTTTAAAACATCTTGAAGCAATAACAAGTCATAGACTGGAGCAGGGCGTGTTTTAAACATTACACAGGGCTAAAACAATCGAACCAATTTGTCCTTTGTTCTTTTTTACTTAATCCTTTATTACACTCATACTGTTTAAAAAAAAAAACAACAGCAAAACTCCGAAAGCAATGGACTCGGGGACCGTGCTACCCAAAGTCCGCCGAAGGGCCGGGCTGGGCCAGAACGCGCGTCTCCGCCGCCGGCGCAGGGGAGGCCACGGGGTGCACGTGGGCCGGGCCCCAGGGCGGCGACGTGGAAGGAAAGGTCGCGGGGGCACAGCGCTCCGGGGGCCGAGTCCTCCCGCGGGGGCCGGGGCGCCGGGACCGAAGTTGGCCGAGTGTCCGGGCAGGCCCGGCTGAGCAGACGCCGCCGCCGCCGGCCCCCTCGCTCCAGGCCCGGGCCCGGCCCGTGGGAAGTTTGCTCCGGGGTCAACGGGCCTCCAAGAAAAGTCTCGGGAGGCGGGGGACGCACCCGGGCCGGCCGTCTGCGGGGCGGGCGACGAGGGGGCCCCCGCGCCCGGGCACAAAGCAAGGGCGCGCCGGGAGGATGGGGAATGACCTTGGGAACGCGGGGCCACTTCGGGGCTGCAGGCACCCCGGTGCGCCCCCCTTCCCCGCCACTCCCCCTCCCCGCGTCGGCCGGCTCCACCCGGAGGCTCCGTCTCCACCGGCGCCCTTTCGGCTTTTTCTTTAAGCGACTGGGAAGCGCTCGGCCCAGGAGGGGCCGCCGGGCCGCGGGGGCCCTGCCCCTGCCGCCGCGCCCCGGGCCGCCCTTCCCGCCGGGGCCGGCTGATGGATGGCCGCGGCCGGCCCGGGCCCCCGCCTTGGCCCGCGAGCCCGGCTGTGTGTTTTGGACGCGGCGCAGCGGGCTGCAGCCCGGTGACGCCCGGAGCGGGCACCGCCGCCCTTCCTTCCCCCCGGGCTCGGGCGGCGGCGCGGCGGGTCCGGGCGGGCGGGGCGGGGCGCGGGCTCCGGGGCGGAGGGCGCAGGGAGGGGGCGCGGGGCCGGGCGGGGGCCGGAGGGCGGGGGCTCCTGGGCGGGGGCCGCCCGGCCCCACGGCCCCGCCGCGCCTCGCGGGACAGGTCGGGCCGGCGGGGCGGCGCCCGGCTCCGGGGAAGAATGCGTGTCTGTCAGGCCGTCCCCGGGTGACTGGGCGGGGCGGGGCGGGGGCGGCGCGGGAGGCGGGGGCAGGGCGCAGGGCGGGGTGCGTGTTTGCGCGAGTGACTCGGTCGACCCCTCCGGCGGCTGCCTCCACCCAAGTGGGTGGGGACCCGCCCAGCCCGGGCGGCCGCGGCGGCTCCTCTCCCCTCCCTGACCCTCCCACCCCGGGTCCCAGCCTCTACTTACCCCGCCAGCCCCGGGAGGCTCGCAGAGCGAGCGGCGCCGGCGTCATGTGACTGCCCGGACTCGGTGCCAGGAGCCAGAGGGGAGCCGGAGCGGAGCCGCGCGGACCGGGCCCGAGCCGGAGCCGGAGCCGGAGCGCAGCGAGCGCCGTCCCCGTCCCCCCGCGACCCCGCCGCCGCCGCGCGCGCGCCCGCCCGCCCGCCCCGGGGCGCTGACACCGCTGCGCTCGCGGGGTGCGGGCAGCCCGGAGCCGGGCCTTTCTTGCTGGTCTGCAGCGCGCAGCCCTGCACCGCGAAAAGTAAGTCCCCGCTCCCGCACCTTCCCTGCTCGCCCGCCCCCGGCGGCCCCCCGTGTGGGGGCTCGTCCGGTTCCACACGTGCCATGGGGTGCTTGCTCTGTGAATGGGGTGGGGGTGCAGGGCCAGTGGGCTCAGGGAAGCGCAACAGCTCCTCGCAGCCGGCCGGGGGCGGAGAGGGAGACTCGGGGGAGGAAGTCCCCGGGTTTAGCGGCAGAAAGTGTGGGATTGGGGGGGGGGCACCATGAGGATCCGGGGGTGCGGGGGAGCGAGGCCGGCAGCTCCCGCCGCGGCGCCGGCGCCGGCGCGGGCGCGGGCGGGGGCTCACCTGTGTGGTCCCCGCCCGGCCGCCCGCCCGCCCGCCATCCCCTCCGCAGCCCCCCGAATCTCAGTGGTCTGGTCTCCGCGTGTGGCAGCGCAGCTTGGAGAAAGGTAGCGCCGAGGCCGCGCTCCCGCTCCTCCCCCTCCCGGGCCCCCACCTCCCTCGCGCGCCCTCCTCCTCCCCGCCCTCCGCCCGCGCGCCCCGCCGCCCCCCTTCTCGGACGGGGCGCGCGGTGGCTCGCCCGCCGGAACAAACTTGGAAGAGCCTCCCGGGCCCTCTGGGAAGGAACTTGGGGCCATCGGGACTGGAGGCAGCATCCCATTCCCGGTCCCGGGGCCCAGGAGCCGCCGGGCGTCCGGATCCCCGGGCGCCGGCCGGGGTAGGAGCGTCCTCCCCGGGGCGCGGAGAGAACCTGCCGCAGCGCCTGGAGCCAAGGTTGCGGCGTGGCCCGAGGCGGCTGCCTGCAGTTAGGGACCGGAGCCGGCCGGGACGCGGGGCCCGGTCCCCGGTGGCTTTCCCCGAGACGGCAGAGCATGAACACCTGGAATTGTCATAGCCGCTTCTTTGGAAGAGAACCGGGAGAACCTTTTTTTGTGTGTTTTTTTTGTTTGTTTTTTTTTTGCTTTAAATGTTCCAACAACACAGGAGAAAAGCATGTGAAGGGGACTCGTTTTGAATAAGGCAGGTTAAACGGAAATTGGAAATTGCACACCTTTTGTATTTCACTCAAATAAATATTTTGCACTGAATTTCTTTTTTACTGAGAATGTATTTTTCCACGAAGATCACCAGGACACTTTAGAGATCTATTGATTATGTTCTCACAAGAGTCTGGTATATGGGGGGGAAAGAGTCTGTAATTATTTAGATTTTGTACCTGTAATGATTAGCAAAATTAAGTGAGGCATAGGGCCGTTTTCATTAAAGGTTTGTCCAGAGCGATATTGTGATGTCCTTTTTTTCTTGAGTGCTTTATGAATGAATCCGAGGAGCATTTTATTTTTAAGAGAAATCCATCTGAATGATAATAGGAGGGAAGACTTCCTTTCAGGGGAAAAAAACCCACACAATCTGATAGCATTATAGTATCCAAAATTTTGCGAGTGTTTTTTAAAAGAAAGAGTGGAGGACTAAGTTTCTTCCAGCTTGAACCATGAGGACATGTTAGTTGACCTGAGGCTGTTAACAGAAATCTGAAATGAGATGTTTGATTAATTGAAACTCCCTAGAGAAACATCTCAATTTCTACAGCCAGTGGGGTTTGCTGCGGAACTATTAGCAGGAAAAACGTAATATACTGTTAGTAAGTTCAGTGAAGAGACACTGAGGGGCATTTGCTCGCATGCAGGAGAATGCGAGTATAAAAATTCTAATTTGACAATAACAAAGAAAAGTAGCTGCTTAGACTGCAAAACCTTGTCAGATATAAAACATAGCTTCGGAGGAAGGTTATTGCCTTTTTTTTTTTTCTCACTGCAGAGTTTCTCATTAAAACCCAATCTTCCGGTTGCTATAAGCGGAGTGATGCCTTTTTCCTTTTTTAAACCTGGAGTTATGTCTGCACAGAAATGGTTAAATCTCTTGATAATGGAAACCTGAGTTCAACAGTGCTAACAAAATAAAGAGAAGTAATGAGGAAAGGAATATGAATGGATTTTACTACCTTAAAAATACCTAAAGGAAATATTTTAGCCTGTGTTATAAAAATTGATCCTCTGTTAACTGATACTCTGTTCTACAGATTGCGTAACAATTTTGGGTTATAGGAAACGTCCGGAACAGAATCATATTCTCAAAAGGTGAATTTCTATAGACGTGTGTACAGATGTGCAGCTGTGTGCAAATATTTTTATGATTATGCAGTTGAAAAGGACAGTAAAAATGTGAGGTGACTAGCTGTCCACACTTTGCCTTAGAATTTAGTTGTGTGGCTCAGGAACACTTTTTCAGTCGTGTGGCATAACCCAGTTGTCATCTGAATTCTTAGCAGCAATGTTTTATCTTCATTTTCCTACTGATGCTCCGAGGCGGAATAATAATTATTATCCTAACCCAGAATTTGATCATGGCTAGAGACCAGCCGTTGGGATGGGGGACGTAGGGACAAAAGAAATCGGTAGGGAGACTCGTGTTAATTAGGAAGGTCTCTGCTCCTTGGGTATGATAAAACCCCATGTTCACTTACGTTTACTGTATAGGGAAGCTCCTATTTGTAAATAGGGCAGGTCCCCTGTATAAAGCTGGTGTTATTATTCACACCCATAGAACAAACACCTCCACCCCCTCCCCCCCTGTTGTTGTCTTTAAAAACTCCAGCTGCTCATGAATATAGGGTCAGGGAGGGCCGGCTAAATGTTTCTCTGCTTTCTCTCCAGCACAGCCAGCAGAGCTGTTTCCTGTTCTTTGTTTCAAGGCTGGGGTTTGCGTCATACATTCCAAGTGGCATATGTGTGCTCTTTCCTGTTTCAGGCTGTTTTCTGGTAGATCAGTAGCCCAGACCAGGCCTTGGCCCCTGCCCCTCCACTCCCGATCCCCACCCAGGGAGTTACCATGTCTCTCCACACTTGCTATTGCTTCAGATGCCCGTGTTATGTCATAACGAGAAGTCAGTTAACCTTTTTACATACACCCCTTGCCTCCAGTGTGTGTGTGGGGGTGAATAAAGACTTTTACCTTTTTAAATTTATCCTTGCCAATTGTGACTTGAGTGCATATTGGCTACAAATCTAAAGGAGGTTTGGTTTGTTTCGTTGTTGGTTGGTTTTTATTCTTGTTTTGAGGTGCATAGGGTGTTTGTTTTGAGATAGGCATTTTGCCCTGAAGCTGTCAATTCTGGGTCAGGATTACCACCTCTCAGGTTAGAAGACCTATTCTTATCTGAGAGATGTGGCCCATCCTTGTTCACAGGTAACAAGGGATGCTCAAGGCATCGGAAGTGCCTTTGGATGGAGAGCTAAAGCAGTCTTGGCAGCCTGCGCTGACTTGAAAGTCTTGCCTATGTGAAGGAACAAATCTTTAGAAAAAATATTAAAGCAAAACAAGACATATTGGGGGAGGGGGTGGAATCCCAGATTCATGGCTTTTTAAAGACAAACACTTGGGTACTAGGAGAATTTTTTTAAGGACAAAGATTTGACTGTCTTCTACATCTGATTTCCAAACTATTTTAAGAATAACCAGGTCAAAGAAAAGGAGAACTGGATATAGGAAATTCATTTACTGATAGTTTGGGAAAAATTTTTAACCTTATATTTTGAAAACAGGAGAATATTCTTATTTTTATTGTTTTACAATAACTTTCTTATAACCCCCACTTTTTCTTTTTTTTTTTTTTTGTATATTCTGCCATTTGTGGGTTAACTATTTAAAACCTATTTGAAAAAATAATTTTTCTGTTGGTTCTTCAGGAACAAAGTTTTAAAGAAATGGTTGGAAAAGAAAACTGGGCACGTTTCTTTTTTAAAGTTCTTATTTTTGGATTTTCTTTAAAATTCAAAGGAATTACTTATATTATATAATGGAATAATTAAATAAGGCAGCAAGTGAGGCCATATTCTTCCAAAAGTTGATGATAATAGTACTTTGGTTTTAATGTTTTGTTCCGCCACATTCTTGGTTTACGGATAAATATACAATATGATATTAAGAAAGCTACTAGGATCTAATAGTAGACTACTGATGACTTTCCTTGAAAAAAGATGGGAGTTTTGGAAAGTTTCAATAAGATTTTTTTTCCTTGGGATGAAGCAAACTTGATTTATTAGCTGACTTGTAGGACAAGAGGCCTTTCAACTATAATTCATAAGTAACCCACATTGAAGCAAGTTTTGTTTTGTTTTAGTTCCAAAGTTGTTAACAGTCCAGATAGATTTGATAGATTGAGGGTTTTTTTACTTGGCTTACCCCAAATCATTCTTCCCTCCTCATTTGTGGGAAGAGGGGGGTGGTTAAATAGAGATTATAAGGAGCTAATATATTCTATCAGGAAAAAAAATTCTTCGAGCTTCTAAATGCTAAGCTAAACACAAAAAGGAATAATTTTTATCTCTTGATGATTAGAAATCATCATTTCTAATTCAATTCCATTTATCCCCTCTCCCCCTTCTTAATATTTCCAAATCACCATTTTTGCTGTAAAATGAACAGCTTTCTTAGGTGGTAGGTAATTCTTACTCTATTTTCACACTCGGTTGTGTTTGAAGAAAAATAAATAAATATAAACAACCTCATCTTAATACTAGGAATTACATTATTCTGGACATTGGGTTTCTTTCTGAAGTGCTACATTTATCACTGATTCTAGCTTTTTTTAAAAATCCCTAGAGTCATAAAACAATTGTTACCTGCTTTGCTAACATGTAATACTCTAGTCAGAAATCATCTTGGAGTGAGGTGGAAAGGAAGGATTTTGATGGTTTTTAGCATTCTCATTTTCCAGCCGGATCTGTCCCTTTCTTGGACTCTGTTTGTCCTCTGAAGCAGAGCTCGGACAGGAAATGAGACAGCAGTCTACCCCATAGGGGAGAGAGAGCATTGTCCAAGGGAGGTAGCCCCACTCCCCACCCCACCCCTGACACCCCACCTAAATTTCCTTGAAATTTAGCAAGAATAAGAGAGACATAATGCTAGGGACACCGTTTCTGAACCAGAACTAGGACTGTTTTCTCTCAAATTATATATATATATATATATATACACACACACGCACACGCACACGCACACGTATGTATGTATCTCCTCTTAACTGACTGTGTGCCTTTCCTGAAAAGTCACCCTAATTCAATGGACCATTTTTAAAAAATTATCAGTATATTTGTACCCCTCAGTCAGAGTGTTTATAGTAAAGTTCTTTCTCTAACCAAACAGTTTCCTGGATCTTTTTGAAACTCACTCTGGTGTATTGCTGGGCCGAATACATTATCATCCCCCCCACCCCATCTAATGATTAGGGGAGCTGGAGACAGAATGTAGCAAGTTAAGCGGCCTTTCAGCCTATGCGTTCCTTGTAACCCTGGATCTGGCTCTTGCCCTGATTTCCGTGAAGGGGGGTGTTCTCTGCCCCCTTCCCGGAGGACCCCGAAGAGCCCAGATTAGCTTGAGGCATGCTCTAAATGGCTACCAATGTCTGGCAGGCTTGAGGATCTCCAGGCACAGCCTGGAGCTAGTCTCAACCCAGATCAGCGGCCCGTGGCCAAATGTAGACATAGGAGACCCAGTGGACGTGGGGGCGAGTGCATCTACCCTGGAGAGCGACCTGGGAAGCAGGTGTGGGTTTTTTCTCCTTTGGCCTGTAAGCTCTTCATACTAATCACTGTTCTTTGAGTCTAATCACTGAAATCCACTCCTTTATCTGTTCCTGCACTTTATACTCTGGTACCTTCCAAAGCATTGCACCCCGAAACGACTTTCGTTAGTTCAAGTTCCTGTTCCACTTAGTTCTCCTAACAAGGGAGTTATTCTCTCCTGAGCCTCCAGAAGTTTTCGCCTTTACTTTGTGTTTCAGGTTTTAGAAGATGGTTTTTCAGACAAGTTTCACTGTGTGACACCTGGTAGAAGGTCATTCTGTGGCCCTTGCCCTTCATTTTATGCTAACATGTGAGAAGTGTAGATTGACATCCATTCATGTATTCATCTCCCAAGTGTTCATTGAACACCTACTCATTAGAGCTAATCTCAAATTATGTGCAGTCATTCTTCTTAGTTGTGCCACAGGATGGAGTCGGTCCAGAGTGCTCTAACCAGAAAGGCGTTTTGAAATCTTAATTGCTTCTGGAACCTCCCTCGGCTCTGCCAAGCGAGCATGGGCCAGTGTGGCGCTGCACACCCTCCGTTACCAAGGCGTGACCCTACCGTGAGATGATTTCACTTAAAAGTCGGTCCCACGGCACAGACTGAAGCAGAACAGAAAGAGCCCTTGGTCTACAGGCGGACACACTTTTGTTCTTGGCTGCAGCTCCAAGCAGCTCTGCAAATTTGGGCGAGCCATTTCACCTCTGTTCCTCCATTTCCTCATTTCTAAAATGGGGATGAGGACCTGACCCTTCCACCTTTGTACAGTGATTATGAGGATTTCCGTATTTACTTGAGTAAAGCTGCCAATTTTTCTCGGCAGTTTTACGGACCAGTTGCAGGTGCATTGGCTAGGAAGAATAATAGCCTAATTTAGGGCCTTCAGAATGTGTCTTTTGATCTTGTGTCCAAGCATGCACTCTACGAGAGAAGGTAGGCATCAGGAACCAGTTGGGAGGGACTGAAATCGCAGCTACTGTAAAGACACTGTCCTCCAATGCCCCATTGCTGTTTGTGGTGTGATGTTGCCCTCTGCCCGAGGAAGGAGAGTGGGGTGCCAAGTACACCAGCCTTGAAGTCAGGCTACTTTGGGTTTAAATCCCAGCTATACAACTTAGGTGCTGTGTGATCTTGGACAGATTACTTTGCCTCTCTGTTCTAGTGTTCTCATCAGTAAAATGAGAAGGTCGTACCGACCTCATGGGCTTTGAATGATACAGTCCTTGTAAAGAACAGCACCTGCAGATTGGCAGTCATAAAGGTGGTAAGGATCAACAGGAAACCCCTGGCTTTCCTTGGTCAAGGGAAGTGTGCTTTTAAAAAAAAACCTACTGTTTTTTGTCGCACACCCTCCCTCCTCGTGCAATTGCCTCTTCTCTCTCTTCTGTCCTGGCTCTCAAACAGAAACCTCGACTGACACTAGACATGTTTAGAAGACCTCTCTGTGTGGGTATTAAAATATTCTTTGAGGATGAAACTGATAAGGTTTCTGGAGGACCCCTAACAGGCAAGAGTAAGGTTAGGAGCAAAAGCTTTTATTTTATTTATTTTTTTAAGAGAAGTTTAGTTTCCTTTAGGTGGGTTAGGTCTGGTCTGCCCCCCCCCCCCCCCCCCCCATTAATTAAGAGAGATTCCAGGTGCATTCAAAGGGAGGAGCAAAGGACTGTGGAACTCTTACCATGGACTAAGTTCTCTTATATTGGCTCCTTGTGCCTGACAAAAAAATAAATCCTTTAGTGGACAAGCCTGACCTCCTGTGGGGAGGGAGTCCTCTAAGGGAGTAGACCACATGCTCAGGTGCTCGTCTGAGAGGTACCTTTGGCAAGTTAAAGGCCCAGCCTATCTAGGTAAGAAGGCGGCCTTAGAGGTACCAGGGTGCCCTCAGTGGCTGCGCAGAGTGGGGAGGGCCTTGAGCTGGTCTTTGAAGAATTAGGAGGATTTAGATAAGCCGGAAGGGGACGGGCATTCCTCGCGGGTTGCCCAGCATCAGGGCCAAAAATGAACAAAGGCATTGGGGGTGGGGGACAGGGCAGCCAACATGAAGGGCGCTTGTTGGAGCAGGGGTGGCGGGGTGGTGAGCAGCTGGGTGGTAGAGGGATGCTGAGTATGGGTTCTTGAACCCACTCTCCAAGCCCTGGGGATCCTTTTGGAGGGAGGAAGGTTTGTGAGCTTAGGAAGGACTAGATGAGAAGAGGGCTTTGAGAAATGTAGAAGGCAAGGGGATTGGGATGGGTTGGAGGTGGGGAGGTCAATGGAGGAAAAACCCTAGTAACAGGGTCCTGAGGCACTGAGAGCCTGGCCTCGGGTGGCAACTGCAGAAATGGAAAGAGAGGTTTCCATGCTGAATGACCAGAAAAAAGAGCAAGTGGGAGGTGGGGGACAGCCTGGCAGCCTTTTCAAGGCAGGAGTGAGGAGGAGGGTTTGGTTTGAGGACATGTTGAATTAATTCTTGTACATAGCAGTGCTTCCACTGCTTTTCTCTTTCCTTCTTGTTTACTTTGAAGGGAGAGGGCATTATTAGCTCATGGTCACATCCAAAGGTTCCGGGGTGCCATGAGATAAACTTTCAGTGGAGAATTTGCAGGAGCCCAGGGAATTACCACCACCCTGACGATTCTTTCTGGTTATTTTTTAAGGTTCCAGCCATCACAGCTGAGGCCAGAGTTTCCAGGAACTAGCTGCTGGCTGGAGCCCATTGGTCCCTCCCAGCCTCCCACTCCCTCCAGGGTGGGGCCCCATGGGTGGAGGCCCCTTAGGGTGGAGTGGGGTGGGTCTCCAGTGATAGGGCACCAGCAGAGCAAGGCAGCCTGGCCTCACACAGCCCTTCTGGATTTGATTATATAACACTCCACAGAAGAGAACTTGGGCAGCCTTATAAGATACAAAGATACGTGCACAGCAGGATTATGCATCATGGGAATTTTTCAATGGATCTTGGGTTGCTCGCCCTTAAAACTAAAACACGAAATTGTCAGCCTAAAGAAGGAAAACAAGCATGTAACCTTAGTAGGGAAAATGATGAGGGTTTGCTAAAATTTCTTTTAAGAAAGGTATGGAATGCTACTAACCACAGGTGGCTGTGAACTTGAGAGTTTACCTACCAGGTCTGGGTTGGGTTTCCCCACCCCCACCCCTGCATTACTGGGCCACCGCCTGCTAAAGTGTAGGGATTGTGCCTGGTTGTTACCTTTGCACCTGTCCTTATTTACATGCAAAATCAATTGCTTCACTCCGTCTTTCCGAAGTACAGGGTGTGGGCAGAACCTTATCTGAAGCCATGTCCTGTTTGGACAAGTTGGACTCGCCTTGGCAACTGCCCATAGGGTGGAGCAGATGGGTGGAGGCAGGAAAGTAAAATTGGGTGGCTTGTTAGCTGAGAGAGGAGAGAGGGCGGATTGTTTGCTCACTGGATCATTATATTTAATCTGAAACTAAATAATTAACTTCTTTCCCATCTACAAAACATTTTGATGCAAAATAACTAATTTATGAGGGGCAAAGATTTAGGAATACTCCGTGGATTTTTTTTTTTTTTCTTTTCCCTTTCGAACCAACTAGAGAAGACTGAGGTAGGTGGAAATCATCAAGTGATATGAAAACGGGACGCATTTCCAGGTAGGTGTCAGCCTTCGGCTGCTCTGAAAAGAGCTCCCAACTTCAAAACGCCTGCTTACATCTGTTGCCTGGCCCCTCGTGTGTCTGGCCAGAGCAGCTGCCATGAAGTATTCAGCTCCTTGGGAGCTTAAAGAGTTTGGGTACAGAAGTGAAGGAAGAAAAGTTTCTTTGGAAAGGAGGTTTAGCTACAGGGATGTTGCTTGCCTTGTCCTGGTCCTCTTCCTGGCCAGGAATTACACACACACACACACCACAAAGATTGGTTTGTTAGGTTTTCTTTTTCCCCCTGAAGTTCCTTTGGGGAGTAAAAAGTGGGGGGAGAAACATGCTTCCTCCTTTAACATCCAAATGCTTGGGAGAGTTAAAAGCTGGGGGTGTGGGGGGTGGTAGGGGCACTTACAGAAGATGTGTTGATTTGATCCTACTGTTTTTCTTACACCTGGCTGAGGTCAACTAGGAAACAGATTTGCTTTGAGGGAGGGAGAGAATTTGGAGCCTTAGGTCAGGTCAGGCTGGGTTGGGAAGGATAATGCAGGGACCCTTTGAGAATATAAGGAAAGAAATAAAGAGGAGGAGAAGGCATAACAGAAACATGAGAAGGGAGAATGTCAGAAGTAAATCCTGCTATGTCACCAAGAAACATTGCTTCAGACACACATTCTGTTCGTATTCATATCCTCAATCTCTGTCTCTCATACCTCTAAAGAAGGGGCAGTCATTTATAAAGTTGGTTTTGTAATAAACATGCTCTGTCTTCTAGACAAGCAACTTTGAAAGGAGATTTGGTAAATCGTAACCTCGGTATGCTAAGGGCTGTGTGTATTTCTAAGCTCTGTAACACATTGTGCCCTCATAAAGCACAGACGACTGAATAGGGTGTGACACGCAACTAAATTATTAAACGTCATGTAAATGATCCACTGAAGTTTTTTAACACATAATCATGCAGTTTTCCATTTTGATAGAAATCTGACCCTTATTTCAACATCTGAAAAGTTAGAAGTAAAAGTGGGGAGAGTATGAAGAGAAATGTGTTTCTTCCTTTTGGAGGAAAACCCAGCTGTCTTGGCCCTTCCCAGCAAAATAACATAGTTGGGAAAGATGACATTTGCTCTAGTTATGGAAAATTATTTTGGCAGTGATGATGTTTCTATATTTTTTTCCTTTTAAGCACCTCAGTAACTTAAAAGTTTTTTAAAACCAGTTTTGCCCTTTTTTTTTCTCTTTTAAAGCAGTTTTGTTATCTTGGGATTGCTTCGTTTAGAATATATTTCTGCTAGGCAACATACAACCAAGATGTAAATGTGTTTATGATTGGAAAATAGTTGTACGAAAAAACAGAACCACATTTGAGGCCTCCTCATGTCTGTGATACCCACATAAAATGGTTAACAGAATTCCAGAGCCTGCTTAAAACCCACTCAGTTTAAAGACCCTGACTGTTGGCAAACTCAATTTGCTGCCAATTTCTTAGTCCATAATAACCTGTTTTAGAGCGCCACCTACTGGTTGGACTTAAGATCGCTGCCAGTGTTGTGTAACAGATTTTCAGCAGAATTTGTGGGTTTTAGCATTCTTTTAAAATGATGGTAACATCCCCAGAGTATTGAGTTGCTGGTGGGGAACTAAAGACACTAAGTTAAGAGACTCCAGTTCTTTCCGTGTCCCCGGCTGCTTCTCAGTGCTATGGAAGGCACCTTGGAGACATTGCAGTCACTCTTCTCTGACCCAAAGATAGTCTGTGGTAGTGGCAAAGTGGTCTGCCCAGAGGTAAGCACAGTGGGTCCAGGGATACAGGCTTTTCGCAAATAAACAAAATCCTGATTTATGTTCATATATGTTTGATTCTCTTCCTAAATTCGGTTCCTTTCTAGCTTAGCCTCCTTCATTTTTTTATTGAAAGTTTTAATTGTAGAATTCACTCTAAAGTTGGCACACAGGTGTGTATAAAGCTGTCACATTCCCCCCCCCCCCCCCCAGGAAGCCCTTGTTATCAGATTAGGGTACAGCATTGTCTTTGCATGCCCTTTATCTTATTCCCTATCCTGCGACTAGCACTAAAAGTGTAACTGGCCATTCTAGAAGCTACCATGTAGAGAGCAATGTGCTGTTAGATTTGATTCTGTTCCTAGTGATACTGGAACTTTGCACAGACTTTTGTTGTTGTTGTCCAGTGATGCATTATTTAGTTAGGAGTTTCAAAATGAGGTATTCTAATCCTCCCATTCCTTCTTCCTTTATTTGCTGAAATACTTCTACAATGAGAAATACTAATATTCCCTCCATCACTACTGACTTTCTCAAAGGCACAGTCTGAACAAATGGAAACATCCATTTACAGCTCCTTTTAAAACAAAAGTAATTCAGGTTTGGTTAAACAGATGCTTTATATTAGACATTTCTCTCGTAGGATTGCAAGTCTTGCAGCGCACTAATTTCCTTAAATTCAGATAAAACATAAAAATTAAAGAATGAAAGTAACTTAAGTAATGTCTCCAAATGATACAGAACTAGCAGGTTAATGTGTAATTCATTTCTAAATGGATTCAGTGGTCATTAGGAAAATTGATTGAAGGCTTTATGGGCTAAATGGTGGCGTTAGCATTTGAACCAAAATGAACTCCAGAGCCCATCCTCTCACCTCCGCTGTGCTGCTCTCACTGGGAGGAAAGGGTGCAAGTGAGGTGAGCAGAAGCTAGGAAGCTCTTCCCGTGGCATAGTTGTAAAGTGACCCAGCCCTTAATGAGATCTCATGGAGGACATAGGCAGCTGTGAACTCCTATAGCGACTTTAATGGGGGGGGGGGGTGACCTCTAATATATTACTTCTGAAATGTCATGTTAGCAAAGGCAAATGCCTGATAGTGTTCCAGAAGTTGGAACCAACAAATTTAATGCTCTTTGTACAGGATATATATAAAAAAATTGAGAGCGTATCTATTGATATAAACTATTTAGAGCTTGCTTTGTTTTAATTCTTATTTTCTTTTCCTAAAACATTGTGGGTATCGATTTTAGGAAGTAAATTAAAGAGATGCCCTTTTACTTGTGAAAGGAGTTGGCTAGGATGCAATTCATGAGTCTCCGGACCTGAGTCTTTCCTTAGACACCTGAGAATATGTGGGCTTTTATTTAGAAGAATTTGCATCAAGATACTGTCAGAGAAGTGGGTGGATCTTTAAGGATTAACTCCATTTAAAAAGCTTGGGGGAGGGGTGGTCAGCCATGGGTCAGGGCTGCTGAATTATCTGACCTCATTGATATAAGTACATACCACATCTTTTGTTTAAAGTCCAGTATAGGACACGACAGCAATTTTTAGAAACATCTATCTACAGCTGCTACGCTAGGAACTGGTTAATAATAGATCTCAAAGCACAAAAGGGGTTTTCATCCTTCACGAATCATCCATTTTTCACTGGTGGTTGGGGTTGGTTCTTGCCGGAAGATGTGAGGGTGCTAGCACCATTGATTTGAGCACCCTGGTATCAGATTGTGTTCACAGATTACAGTACATCCTATGATGTAGGAAAACAGGATTTTGAAGTCAGGGCCTTATGTTGAGTTAAAAATGATATTCACGTGTTGTCCTACAACCCAGGAGAGGTTTTATTCAAGGAAGCAATGAAACGCAAGAACACAGTATTACTTTTATAATTGTATATGGAGATTTCTTAGTATAACCCATAGGGTGTGGACACAGCAACCACAGATTACTGTCAGGAGGTGGGATGGGGTTGGGGAGTTTTCATGCTAAGACATAGGAAGTAATCTCGAACCAGAGACTGTACAGCTCTCAGGCAGAACTCAGTCTAAAACTTGTTCACTTTTCCACCCAAACCAAGTGATCTATGAAGACTTCATCTCTCACATGTAAACCAAACTTGGATAGTAAGTGCCTGAAGATCTGAGTAGTAGTGAGGCAGTGATTCCATCGCCTGTGAAGTGTGGCTGGGGACCAAGCAGACTGAGCGTTCTGTCCTGTGAGGGAGCAGTTGGCTTTATGTGGACTAGTGCTACAAGTGGACTACATAGAACAAAGAAGAAAATAAATGGATAACGAGCAGACTACTAGAAGCTGGGAAGAGAAAGACTGAACAAGGACAAGATGCATCTAGCTAAAGAGTGTCTGATTTTCTAATGAGAAATTTGCAAAAGAATGGGAGTGAATACAAGCTAATATTCACATATAAAAAGTGCTTAGAAAACAAGAACAGTTGGGGGAGGGGCGGGGAATCTGAGAACTCAAGACCTGAATAGGCATTTCTCAAAAGAAGAAATGTAAATGATAAATTTTAATTAAATTTATCAATTTAGTAATTAAATCTATTTAGAGTAAAAGTAATTTGCCATTTTGATACTAGCAAATCGGCAGAATTTTGTTTTGTTTTAAATGATAATACACGTTGCTGGTAGAAAAGTTGGGATTGGGAAACGGGTTTTGTTTTATTGATGGAAATAATACAGTATCTCTGCTGGCTGACACATCATATGCTTTGGGAAATGTCCATGCTTGTCACCCAAGACTAAAACTTACTTTAAAAATTAAGGATGTGCAACCTAAGTGCCCAGTAAAAAGGGGTAATTTACATCAGCTGAGGTGGCTGGCGCACTGAATTGGACGGTATGGACCCATGCTGACCAAGAAGAAAGATTCTCCTCATAAACTGTCCAGTGAAACCATGGACACTGCATTCTGTGCATACTGTAATCCCATGTAAAAAACTTGTAAGGATAAAAACAAAGATATTCATGATGGCAGGTTCGGGGTTTTCATTTTGCTTGTCTCTTCCCGCCCCCCCACCCCCCCACCCTGCCCTGCCCTGCCCTGATTTTTCTGTAAGGAAAAGTGACACTCATATATAATGTGAACTTCTGTTGAGTTTGCACTATAGTCTTAAGGAAGAGTTACTGCTTGGAAGGGGCTTTACTATTGTTCCAGAAATGTCCGGGTTTATGTATTTGAGTTAGGAACGCCAATTGGCACTCATCTGGTTATGACCATGGAGTCTGGTTTTAATTATACAAAAATGGCATCTTTCATAGGTAAGGGAAACAAATCCCAGCCATTCGGGGGCGGGAGAGAGAAGGGAGCAGAGAAGGGGGGTGAGGAATATTATGTTTTATTTTTTACTAGTTTTTATTTAAAGTAACCTTGGGATTTAGACGGACGCTTGGTTTTGTTTTCCAGGCCAAACACCAGAGCACCCTAGAAAGCTTAACTAAAAGAATGCTCATGTTTGACCCAGTTCCTGTCAAGCAGGAGGCCATGGACCCTGTCTCAGTGGTAAGTTTTCCAAAATTGAACATTTTCTTATTTATTCCAAGTGATAATGTTATTGTCATGTGTTAAGTTAGTCCTTAAAGTTGCTCATCACTAAACAGGCATTTGAGAGGTAGATTTTTCAAAGGCCCCAGTAGCCAGTGAGGTTAATACCTCCTCGCCACTGTGCATCCTTTGATAAATGGGATCTACGCTTCCTCCAGGCCTGTGCCCCACATCCCTCGGCATACGCTCAGCACGGAACTTGGGCCACAGGTAAATCGTCCCACCACAGAAGTAGGTTTACAAGAACGCCTCAGTTTCCAGAGTGTTTACTAGTTGGAGCTCTCAGGATTATTTGTCTAAGGATTAAAAGAAAAATAAGTTTGGCTACACTGATTATTTTTTTACATTAATGTGCACCCAGGGACATTTTAAAATTAATTATATATTTTTTAATTTTTTAAAATGTGGCTTTTGTTTTTTAATGAAAGAAAATGAACAAAAGCACCATGATGAAGCCCAGAGGATGGGAGTCAGGGAGTCGCAGGGCACCCTGCTCCCAGGCGCCTCCTCCCTCTCACCTGCCTGGGCCTCCCGTGGGGGACGACCCAGGCCAATGGCAAACCTCTGCACACAACTCCAGCGTTTGCTCCGGATCTCGATGGTGTTCTCTAGCGCGGCCACGGTGTCGATGGTCGATGTTCAGCTTTTGCTGTGAGGCTGTCTCCGCGCCGCACGGAGCTGAGACGCAGGCCCAGCCCAAAGAGTCATCACAGACGGTGGTCAAGTTGTGGCCTCCCTCCAGGGCCAGCTGCTCAGCCCGGCCCCCGACTCAGGGCCATTACTTCTCAAAACCTGTGGGCAGTGTTTACCATGGTGAGGAAGCGATATCTGAATGTACCTATAAGAAATCTGTATCAGGAATATGATACAGGTGACCTAGAGGTATTTTTTTTTTTTTTAAACTCAAGATCACCACCCTTATTATGTAGGAGAATTTCTCAAACATGTTGGAGGTTTTCCTTTTTTAATAGTGGAAGAAAAAGATACTCGGTTGGGTCTCATAGTGTTTAGGGTGTGTTTCATCGAGCTGATTTAAAAGATGAAAATAAAATAACAAGCGCTCAGTCCTTTGACGTGTAAAAGTAAGTCCACTAAGAATAAAATGGTTTGCTTGGAGAACAATGACAACAGCAATATGGAGCTGTGACTGTGAGAGATGCTGGCGAGAAGCGAGGGAAAGAAAGGACTTGGCGGTGAGGAGGAATTTGATTTCGCTTGGAGGAGTCTGGGCGGGTGGGAACTGTGTTCCTTGCCCTTTTCAGCACCTGGTGCTAAGCTGGCCCCTCGGTGAGCCGGACCCCTCTCCGTGCTGCTTTTGGGCCAGCGGGAGGCTCGTAATTAGTCCAGGTGTTTATGGGACGACCTGGGTGACAACAGAGAGATGTGTCCCACTGCAAAGCAGGGAGTGGCTTCGACATGAGGGGATCTGGTTTAGCAAATATGAAGTAACAAGGCAGTTCTCTCACTCTGTCTTGCTCTTTTCTTCCACGGGCTTGAGAAATATTCACAAGGGGGGAAACTTGGCCTGAGTTGCGTGTGAGAAGGTTGGTAATGACACACTTGCAAAATCAGATCATGCTTATGCATTGGCTGTGGAGGTTCCTGCCAGAAATGTTTCTACAACACACGGGGGTCAGTCAGAGGCCCTCGGAGCCAGCGGAGTATTTGTCACTGGGTGCAATGACAAGGGAAGTCAGAGTGGCTTTAAGGAAATAGCACTTAACATTCCAGCATAATAACGGGATAACCGAGTGTCTGAATATGAAAACGGGGCAATAAGAATTTTATTAATCAAAACGGCGAACTGACTTCTGATGCTATTCGGTGCTGTCATTGCATTCCTCAGCCCTTCGCCCAACTATGGCATGATCACGTTGGAGGAAAATTAAGGTGTAAAATTTCTCCCATTAATTATATCCTTGAAATATGAATAGAGTTTTAGTACCGAGAGTGTGATTAGTTTTCTAAATGATGCAGAACCATCAACGACGCATTTGACTAGTCAGTGTACTTGCAGTGCTTTTAGGCAGGCCTGGAAGTAGGAGGCTCCAGAGCCTAATTTAAAGCTAAGAATGAAGCTGCGCATTGCTAAGTTAGCTATGATGTAACTAAATGCAAGAAAATGCACTTAACTGAAAACAGGAAATAAAATGGACTTAGAATATATAGAAGTATTTTTGCAATCAATGTCTTTTTCTCCTTCATGCTCGAGTTTGCAACTTTAGCTAACTCTTACAGAAATTAGTTTGTCTCACAAACAGTTAGTGTCTGTCCTTGCAGTGAAGGTACTCTTTAATTCAGTGAAATCTCAGTTAACTGAAAAATTTGGAGACTAGGGTGCTGTGATTATTTTCTTAACAAAATTAAATAAGCTTTTGTTTTCACTCTTTTAAAAAATAGATATTTTTATTGATTTCATAGAGGAAGGGAGAGGGAGAGAGAGATAGAAACATCAACAGTGAGAGAGAATCATTGGTCAGCTGCCTCCTGCATGCCCCACTGGGGATCAGACCTGCAGCCTTCAACCCAGGCATGTGCCCTGACAGGGAATTGAATCATGACCTCCTGCTCAGATGTCCATGGTCAACCACTGAGCCACGCCATCCAGGCTGTTTTTACTCTTAAATCTTCAAATTTCATCTTTCCTGCCTTTGTAGGTGCAGTGTATGAAACCTAATTTCTTATTTTTTTATTTCTTTTTTTTTCCTTCTTAATTCCATCTTTGATCTGAAGGTTGAAGTCTTTGGTCTATGTTTTAAACATTAAAGCAGTATAGGATACTTTGTAAGAGGAATTTTATTTTAATTCCACGTAGAATAAAAATGTCTTATGGTGATTTATCTTCCCTCCCCACCCTCCTCTTTCTTAAAATGAGAGCATAGCAGAAGTAATCTGCCTGTTTGGTATTTTGCTATAGTTTAGAGAAAGTGAGGAAATGTCATCTCTCGCTTACCCCATATAAGCCTTCCTACCATCCTGTGCTTTGAGGCAAATAGTCAGGTTTGATACTGTCTTACTAGAAGTTGCAAGAATCAGGAGAGGAGACCCTGCCTGCTCACGTCTGTGCCTGGGTCTCTGCTACGTACTCTCAAAGCAAAGTTGGCAAAACTGTCAGCAGCTGCCTGAGCCTTTTTTTTTTAATTTGTAAAACTGGAGATTATAATTTATAAGCCATAGACATCATGTGAATGAATATAAAATGTACACACGAAGGAATTGTTTTTACCCACTCATTTCCAAAGAAAGTTAAAGAATTTAACTCGGGAGATGAGAAAGAAAACAAATTCTTAAAAAGTATTCTTTCTCCTTCTGTTCCTATAGGAAGGTTACTTTTGAAGAAAGTACATTTCTTCTTTTTTTTTTTTTTTATTGAAAATTGTTATCTAACCGACTCCTGACTGAGAAACACTTAGCAGTTCCTCTGCTCTGTTCCAGCAGGAGCTTTTCACGGCTTCCCCGCGCCTGGTAGAAAGAGAGCTTTCTACTCGTGTTTGCATAGAGAGAGGCATGACATTCGCAGTTTCCAGAGTGTGTGTTTATACACGCGCCACGCCCTTCTGCCCGGGAGCCCCGCCCTTGCTGTGAGGATTCCTTTGACTTGCCATCGCCCTGTCAGGGACGTTCACTTCTTTTTCACATTTATAAATATGAAAGAGAGACTCTATCCACGTTAACTCCCTTGTAATAGAAACCTCACCAAAAGTATTCCCAATAAAATGAGGAACTACTGCAATGCTCACTTGAGTATGAAGTGATAGCTTCGGAAAACTATCCCAAACCAACCCTTTGTGAAAAGTAAACCGAGTAGCACCCCCGGATGGGAGGAGGGGGAGAATCCCTTGCCTGAGCCCTGCCTTCAGGCTGCTGGGCTCCAGCACACGGAGCCTCCTTGGCTGGGCATATGGAAGGGGGAGGGGAGGGTGGCATTGGATGTCCTTCAGCGGCCACAGGAGCTCTTCTACACTTGCCTCTGACTCGGATTAGGGGCCCTGGCGGCCACGCCTGTTTGCATTGCTTAGCTAGGAGACAGGAACGGTCTGGAACAGAAAGGAAGCAACTGTTTACCAGGGTGTGCACACCCAGAGCAAACCCTGCATCAGTCCCTCCACTGTGGGGCACCGGGTTGCTGCGAGCTGACTGCAGTGCTTGCGTGCTCCACCCCAGTCATTAGATGGCTCTGATAAACATGGCCAGGGAATTTGCTAGTGAGACAGTTGGAGGAACCACATTTCTTCACCCTTTCGTGAGGCGGCCGGACTGGGAAGAGTTACTTGTGTACTCCGCTGTGTGCCCAAAGGTGTCTCCTTACTGTTAGCCCTGTGGCCTCACAAACTCCACACAGACAGCAGTCGGCGTAGGACATGGAGGTCATTCGCTGGAGAGCAGACGCGCAGCAAAACCGCATCGTGTTTAGAATACTTGGCTCTCTGTACGGCTGTCTCTTTTCCTTTATGGCGTGAGAAACCTGGGAATATTACTAAATTTGCCAATCTCCCAGGTCCTAAATTCCTACTTTCATTAAACTCATCCACAGATAGAAAAACCCAGCAACTTCAGCAATGAAAGTGTGTCCTCGTTTTGCTTCCTACTGAGCTGCCAATAACTTGGCGTTAAAATCTAGGTCATAGGGAGCTCTTGGAAGAATAGGGCTGGGAATAAGGGGGAAGAAGCTACATTTTTGGTGAGAGAGACAACTAATGCTGCCTCCCATTTCCTGATGTTTGTGTTTCTAGTATCAGAGCTTTTGCACTTTATAGAGAATTATATGTAAAACATATTAAACTTTAGAACCAGGGGACATCCCTCCCCCCCCCGCCCCCCCCCCGCCACCCCCTGTGTTTAATTACTTCCTTAAACCCTCATTGTATATAGTTTGTGATTTTTTTTTTTTGTTAGTGAGTCTTGTGCTTGTTTCAATATTTCAATTTAAATATATTTAATGTTAATATTGCTGTATGTTTGGAGCCCTCACACCTTGTGGGGTGCCTGGGTCTGAAGAAAGTTAGAAATAGTCTTTTCTTAACTCAAAGCTGTTTTTAAAAACAACATTGATATATTTTGGATTTCCTGATTTTATTTCCTTCGTGTCCTTGCTTTTAAGCAGCTTTATGAATGCATATTCTTCCCTCCCCTCTTTAAATTGTTTTTAAGCGATATACCAGATTTTAATACTAAAAATTAGTATTTTTATTCTATATCTCTGTTATCGAGAGCCGTGCCATTCAAAAGGCGGTCTGTGCACCTTCTGCCACCTCCCAGTCATTGAGCATCTACAGTTTCACAAGATCCCCAGTGAACTCGTGAAGCCCTGGTTAGGAGGATCAAAGCCCAGTTAGTGCACGCCTTGGAGAGAAAGAGAAGGGAGTCACAGGGCTGCAGGGTGTGTAAGCTCATACACAGGCACCTCGAGGAATCCAATTTTGATTTTAGCCTCACAACCTTCTAGGAGGAGCTTTGCCATATCCTGATGGCACCTGTACTTCTAATATTTAGTTAGTAATATTTCTTATTTCTTGCCCTCTTTTATAGAATTGCTTTTGTTGACATAATTTTTTTTAACAGGGAACATTAATATCACTACTGTACAAAAAAAGTTTTTTGTATGCATTTAAGTAAACACCTATTTTGAAGCACTGTGTGTTCACCGTGTACCAGGCTGCAGGCATCACTGTTCTAGGCCATACAGATTATGATGATATGGATAAAGAAAGGACGAAAGAACAAGGTACTTAATCGTAAAGATGAGAAACTGACCTCGAAATCCGATGAACGTATACACTGCCTAGGACCTTTTCCCTGATACCGGATGCACTGTCGGCCTACAGCGGAGGACAGGTGTCTGCATTTCAAACACAGCACAAGTGATTCTGATGCACAGCCAGGTGGAGGGCCTCCAGCAAGACCCAGAGAGGAAAGGGTGGGATCCCCGTCATGAGCCCAATCAAAACCACTGCTGCCCCGCAATGACCTGTAACTCACAATAGTGGCCACTGGAGGGTCTGGGGAGGCTCAGAAATGAACAGTGCATTCAGTCATCTAATTACAAGTCCCCACTGGTGGGTTTTCTCAGCTGCATCATGAGCTGGTATTGCCTCAGAATCATAAACACAGAGGATTTAAGAGCTGGAAGACGGACACACCAAGGTGATGGGTTCAATCCCCAGTCAGGGCACATAAAGACTCAATCAATGAATGCGTAAGTAAGGGAACAAAAATAACTCCTTTTCTCCCCCCCCCCTTCCTCTCTTCCTCTCTTCCTCTAAAACTCAGTAAATAAATAAAATGTTTTTAAAAGAGCTGGAAGAGAGGTACAGTATATTGTTTATCACTTTCACTGTAAAACATTCAAATACAAGTACTTTTCTGCAGGAGGACTATACACGTGGTTATTAAAAATTTTCCTAAAATGCCTGCATGTATAGGAAATGGCTGGTGTTTAATTTTCTAAAGCATTCTACAGCAAATACTCATTTTCAAATTACAGTTAAGGAATGGAGCGATTTTAGTGAACTCCCTGGCCAGTAACATGACCCAGAATATGCAATTGTTGTGATTTATTTATGTTTAAAGCTGGTAGATGAGTTCAGTCATCCTGATCTTAGAAGAGAGAAGGGTATTTGAAGGTAAAGTAGGTCAATTGTAGAACAGATCTTAGGTTTGGGAGGAGGAAACAAACCATTTTGTCTCTCTTCCATTATCTTTAGCTTAGCTTTTGAGGTGGGGAGCAAGGTGTTGAGGACTCTGGGCCTCCCTCATTTCGAGCATCAGGTGGCCTGATGTGAGTCATGTTGTATTAGCTGTTTCTTACAGGTCTGTGTCATCCACAAATGTATAAATCTGGTCTTCTTCTACACCTCCATTCAACTGTGCTTAAGACCATTGAACAAGTTGGGGCCACGGACATAATTACCCCAGTGTGGGTGGCCTTCAGTGTATGGGCATGTAGGGTGACACCGGCCATCCTGGTTTGCTGGAGTCCGAGTCACTTCCTAGGTTGTAGGACTTTAATACTAAAGCCAAGATAGTCCGGGGCAAATCAGGGCTGTTGGATGCCCCAGGCATGGATCGTCAGCGGCTCCAGCCCACATGCAGCTCTATTTCTTCGTGTTATGAAAAGTATATCATGAGCAGTGTTCAGTGCCCTGCCGCTGGGGTACACACTACAGCCAGAGAGGGCATTTCCTGCCAGTTAAGAAGCTCCATCAGAAAAGCAACGAGGTTACTTGGCTTGGCTGGTTCTCAGTGAACCCCAGCGCTGACTCCTAATGACCAAAGCCCATGAGGCTTCTGTTTTATAACCTGTTGTTGGAAAGAACTTGGCGTCTTAATCTGTGTTTGGAGCAAATGTACTTATTTGGCGGTTCCCGTGTTGTTTTTCCTTTCCAATAGTCATACCCATCTAATTACATGGAGTCCATAAAGCCCAGCAAGTACGGAGTCATCTACTCCACACCGCTATCCGATAAGTTCTTCCAGACCCCGGAAGTCCTGTCGCACGGGATGCAGATGGAGCCGGTGGACCTGACGGTGAACAAGCGGAGTTCCCCGCCCTCGGCTGGGAGTTCTCCTTCCTCGCTGAAGTTCCAGTCCTCGCACCGGAGAGCCTCGCCCGGGCTGAGCATGCCCTCGTCCAGCCCGCCCATGAAAAAGTACTCGCCCCCGCCCCCGGGAGTGCAGCCCTTCAGCATGCCGCTGTCCATGCCGCCGGTGATGGCCGCTGCCCTGTCCAGGCACGGAATCCGGAGCCCGGGGATCCTGCCGGTCATCCAGCCCGTCGTGGTGCAGCCCGTCCCCTTCATGTACACCAGTCACCTCCAGCAGCCGCTCATGGTGTCCTTGTCCGAGGAGATGGAAAATTCAAACAGCAGCATGCAAGGTAAATTCCAGAATCTCCAGTGTCTTCACCAGACAGCCTGGGGAGCATGAAGGAAGCAGAGCCAAGCTCTTCAAAGGAAATACCCCACTAGAGTCTGCCTAAGGCATTTCCGTGTGTGTGTGTGTGTGTGTGTGTGTGTGTGTTTTGCCTGAAAGTGTTGATTCTGGAAGAGCTCCCAAGAATCGGGCTGTCTGTTTAAAGCTATGAAATGATGACTTTCACTATATCATTGTCAACTTCGGGCTGGTAAGAATCTTGACTTTCCATTTTGCTTCATGGAATGCCAGTATGGTTCTAGGTGCAAAGATGCGTTTAATAAATACCTTTAGATCATGGTGATTACTCGGGGCTATTAAAAGCACCTTGTTTATTGATTGGTCATGGGCAGAAGACTGGGGTTAAAAGGAGATAATAAAAAATCATAAGGAAGAATCATTTGGGAGCTGATGTCTTAAAAGTCCACACCGCTTACTGGCGAGATAATGGGCCAGAGAAACAAGAATCCCCTTCAGATTCATTGCTGCTATAATTTGCCAAAGGCAGATAAATAGTCATATATCGGTGTTATAGATGGGACCTGTGCGATAAGCTTCTTTAGAAGCTGAAGTTGGTCAATGGTACACAGAGTGACTTTTCTATTTTTATTTTTTAGTACCTGTAATTGAATCGTATGAGAAGCCTATATTACAGAAAAAAATTAAAATAGAACCTGGGATCGAACCACAGAGGACAGATTATTATCCTGAAGAAATGTCACCCCCTTTAATGAACTCAGTGTCCCCCCCGCAAGCATTGTTGCAAGAGTAAGTATACTTAGGTCTACCCAGCATTTGCGTAGCAGCATGCATCTCGGGACCTGGAATGGAAGCACAAGCTTCCAACGTGTCATGTGTGGATGGCCCGGAACGCCCTGTAGCATGTGGCAGCCATGGGGCAAGATGAGGGGATGTCTCTGAAAACAGTGCTCTGTGACCCGGACAGTTGTGACAGCAACTTCAAGTTACCACTGAGTTGGTCGCCCATGATTTTGCCACCTCACCACATACATTGTTTTTATCGTATTTGTTCGCTCTTCCAGGCTGCACACATAGTTTTTCCAGAATCTTAATCCCACCGTGGATTGAACTTGGTGTTCTAAATATCCCCCAAGGTTGGATCATGAAAACTCCATACGGACCCATGTCATACTCCTACTTGTCACTTCTAATAGAGTCTCCTATCTCCAGGATGAGGAATGTCTTGAATTAAAATCTTCAGGCCAACCACACGCCCAAGAAAGACACTCCAAAACAAGTCCTGTAAACCAGTGGTGGCAACAGAAAGTGACCATGTAGCTCAGAGGAGCCCAGCATGACACAGCTTATGCTCTAGTCGTTTAAATCCTGCCTGCCCCTAGAATGGTCCGTCTGCTTTGGGGCTGCCGTGGAGGGGAAAGATCAGGCTGTGTTGGTCAGCAACCAAACACCTGAAGGCTGGTTTGTTTTACTTCTAGCTTGCTGTAATATGACAGTGCCACACACCGGTTAAATAACAACTAAGGGGATTGCCACTGTTGCTAACCTTGACGTTTACCAGTGATGACACTGGGAGCTGTGTCTGAAGTGGTTCAGACAATGGTCTTTGGGTCTGACATCTTGGATCCCAGCTCTGCTCCCTACCATATGTATGACCATGGGCTAATCATTTAATTGTATTGCCTCTTTCCTCTTTATTTTCATTATTGGTAATAATTATTTTTCTTGTTATAATTGTCTTGTGTTATGGTGCTTTTAACATTGGATTTAGTAGCCATCTTCCTTACTAGGCAACAGTTGCCTCCCAAGTCACTTTTCTCCAACTTAAACACATGTTCTGCCCACCTGGCTACTTGATCTTCTCCACCCCTCTCCCTTAAACAGTTACTAATTCTGCAACAGAACATGAATTCTCCGATTTTACTGCAATTCCAAATATTCTAAATGTATCCACATTCAACCCAAGTAGGTGCCCTTATAGTAGCTCACGTATTAATTGCCCAGAGAACCAAATCACAGTTAATTTTTGTTGTTGTCATATACTTGCTGATAGGTAGAGAATGAATTTTCTTACCCAGCCACATCAGTGGTATAGTGTTGGATGGACTTGTACATTACTGCTTTTCAAAATTGCATAGCATTCCCTTCACCCCCAAAGGAAACTTTTCCAACTTTTATTCTCCCATAACAAGCATATGGGAGACAGGAAATGGAGAACCGAGGAGCCAGACATTAGATAACTCGCCTGTAATCACACTGTTCACAGCAAGAGGGGCCTGGGCTTGATCTCCTGCACCCAGATGAGGCCTCTGCCTGCCATTTTTAGCCCATATTAGCTGACTGCATCTGCTTATGCACTCAAGTGAAAGGAAAAAACAAAGTAACCAAAATGGACACATCATGTAGGCTGCACTGCTTCTTTTATTTATGACGACAGGTGTCTCGCAAGGTAACTGGCAATATGACTTACACTTGTAATTGTTCCTGCACAGATGATGGAAAAGATGCTCTCAAGCCAATTGCCCACATAGGGAGTGAGCCATTGACTTAAAGGGGTTATTCCAAAGCCCAGGTTATTCTGAATTACAATGTGAAGCCTGATGGAAGAAGGGTATTTGAAAGCAATATGCTGTGCCCTGAATGCTGCTGAAGATAAAATACTTTTCTTTCTTATTTTAAGTAATGGTCTCTGGATGATCTCAAGCTGGATGGCTTTTAATGAATAATGAGCAAGATGCTTAGTCTAATGCTGACCTAAGAATGCATTTTGCTTCTCAAAAAATTCAACAGATTAGCCACAACTGGGACGTGTACTCTTCAAGTGATTTTCTCACAGATGTGATGAAGTAATGTCTTGGAGAGTGCCCAGTAGCAGCCCCCATAGGAAGCCAGCTAGCCAGGAAGGAATCGTTGGAAGCCAAGCGCCTAGTAGCATTGTGATGAGGCAGGCCCCGTATTTGCCTCAAGGAAACCTTTCTTTAGAGGCAGACTTCCAAATACAGCTTTGAAATTCATTGGCTCGATCATGGAGCTACTGGCTCTGGAACTATTTGTGAAGGCACTCAAGTGCATATCATATTGCTTTTGCTGTATATTTGCATGTGTGACGATGTATAACCAACAGCTTAAGAATAAAAAAACAAACAGCTTAAGGACCAGGTTGTTCCACTTAGTTGTATAAATGAATGACAGCAAACTTGAGAGTCGACTTAGCTCAAAACAATGACCAGGTCTCCGATATGTAAAAGATGTTCTAACTTCTTGGTTGCAATGTCCCCAAACAGCCTCTTAAAATGAGCAGTGAGGAGACCAAGAAGGGTGAGAGCCCAGATCTTGATCTCTAGCCTCAGCCTATACTAGCATCTGGCTCTTTAGAGATGGGGCTGCTCACCACCCTCAGGTTGGTGGTGCCTTTCGAGGTAGATGTTAGCTGGTACAGAGATTTCCTGATACGGTGAGGAGACATTAAAAAAACACAACAACACGCTTCATGAAATTAAACAATGTAGGGGCTACGTTTACAAATAGATTTCAGAACCTTGAATCATGAACAGCTACCATTGAGTAGATTTACATCTGGAACAGATATTGTTCTCTTTAAAAAAAAAAAAATATATATATATATATATATATATATATATATATATATATATATTTTTTTTTTTTTTTTTTTTTTTTTTTTTTTTTTTTATTTTAGAGAGAGGGGAAGGGAGAAGAGGAAGAGAGAAACATCAATTGGTTGCCTTCTGTATGTGCCCCAACCAGGGATGGAACCCAAAACCCAGGTATGGGCCCTGGCCTGGATGAAACTGGCAACCTTTCTGTGCACAGGACAGTACTCAGCCAAGTGAGCCACTGCAGCGGGCCACGCATTGTTCTTAAATGCTTTGTGTACACTACTCACAACCATCTTCCAAGATCATATCCTCATCTCCATTCCACAGAGCGGATATCAACACCTTGCCCCCAGGGTCCCAGGGGCTATCAGCTCCAGGGCTGGGACTGTCGGCTGGGATTTAAGCTGGAGCACACAGCTCTTAAGCATAGTTAGCACAAAACAAGCCACTGAAAAACGCATTCCTTAACTACTGCACAGAAACTATTAGGCTGATTCGCAACCCATAAAATCTATTTGGGAGAGACTTCTAAAATCATCTAGAATCCTCTCAGTGTCCCAGAGCATATGAGATATATTTAACCATTTTTTTCCTCAGAATTTTATTTCCTGAAAGTCTCTTAGTAAAGATGAAACATTTTCAATTAGTGGAATTAAAGTTGAAAGTTAAAAATAAACTGATAACCTTTTCCTTTTTATTGAAGCATTTTAAATTGATAAAAACTATACCTGTTCATAAACTTCTCACTTCTCTATTTTCTCTATTTGTTTGTATATTTATAAAATTTAAGTTGTCTTTTTCCCCCCTCACTGATTCATGTTTGCTTTTCCATGTATTTAATCTTGGCCCTTTGTTTTTCTGTATCGTCCCTCTAAGCATCAGGGTAGGAAGATAAAAGTGACAGTTTTCTTTGCTAATAATAAAAGTGAGAAAATGTGAGGTCATTTAAATATGGCTTTGATTTTCTTCTAGTTGCTTTCTAGCATGCCCGAAAAAGTTACTGACAAAAGACATGTATTTAAATTTTAACCAAGATAAAAAACCAAGTTTCATTTCAGGGATTCCCTTTTGGTTTTTATAATTAAATGTTATTATCTTTTTTTATCTCATTAAATTCCTTTTTTCCTCCTCACTAATCTTTTTTCTCCCTTTACACACTTGTATAAAACATTCATATATTATGTGGAACATCTTAACTTTAGATTCAAAGTTTTTAAAATGTATATATTTTTTATTGATTTCAGAGAGGAAGAGAGAGGGATAGAGCGGCAGAAACATCAATGTTGAGAGAGAATCATTGATTGGCTGCCTTCTGCATGCCGCATTGGGGCTCAAGACCACAACCCGGGCATGTGCCCTGACCAGGAATTGAACCATGACCTGGTTCATGGGTCGACACTCAACCACTGAGCCCCACTGGCCCAGAATTAGGTTCAAATTTAAAAGGAAAGTCTTTTGTTATAGTTGGAGGCCAACTACATAACTTTGTAATGTATCAGGTAGTCAGTCATTAGGAAAGCAAATAGTGGGTTAAAATGAATGAATGGATCAGGAATTTTAATTACTTTCTGGGTGAGAGCAATCAGGAAGGGAGGGAGAAGGTCACGGTCCCCGTGAGGGCTGACTGCACCACAATGTCGTGACATCCTCCCTCAAACAGGAGTAATAGTAACAAGAAAGATTTGTATTTGTGAAAACAGCAGTGCCAACGTTTTTGTTTTGTTTTGTTTTGTTTGGAAGGGCCAGCATTTGAAAGTCAAATGCGAATTGTCAACTTTTAAAAGTCTCCAATGAAATGTCAGTTATATAAAAGATAAAACGTAGATTCATCCTACAGTGAGTGTGGTTGCCTGAGACTTAGGATTCCTTTCCCTAAAGAACAATAAATGAAAGTAAGGGTGGCCTGTGAATAGTAGGAGAGTGTCCCGCAGTACCTAGTGCCCCAAAAGTCTACAAACAGGCACACTTTTATAGAGGCAAAGACACCTAGCACTAAGCACCTCCCTTCGGTGTGGCACCTAACTCTTCTTACTGTCATTACTTATTTCCATGTCTGTCTCCCCCTAGAGTGTGAGCTCCTCGAGGGCAGGAACCCTGTTTTTATTCATCTTTGTGTCCCGGTGCCAAGCACAGTGCCTGGCTTATGGTAGGTGCTCACTCAATGTTTGTTGAATGAATATAGCAGTGCTTCTTGGGTTGATCCGCTAATTTCTTTTTGTTTATGTTGTTGGGTGTTTTTGTTTGTTTTTGCCCAGTGTTGTTAATGCTTTTTGATAGACTAAAGAAAAGGTAGAGCCTTCCACTCAACATGTTGCATTTAATGTTGACTTTCACAGGAATCACCCTTCAGTCATAGTACAGCCGGGGAAGAGACCTTTACCTGTGGAGTCTCCAGACACCCAGAGGAAGCGAAGGATACACAGATGTGATTATGATGGATGCAACAAAGTGTACACTAAAAGCTCTCACTTGAAAGCACACAGAAGAACACATACAGGTATCAGAAATAGAAGACTCGCTTTCTTCCTAAGAATTAGACTACGAGGTTAAGTCAAACGTTCTGACTTTCAGAGGTTATTATAATGAATTTTTTTCAGGCATCTGAAAGTTACCATAGTCATTTACAGTTGCCTCTGTCATGATAAATGAAGTATTTTGTAATGATTTACTTTTGTAATAAGTAGAAGAGATTCAAGGTTATCGCTGTAGGAAGGTCAATCACTTGTCGTTCTGCACTCTGCAATGAAGGAGAGAGAAAGATGGATCCTCCTATGGAACAGAGGGGAGAGTGCTCTTAAGCCTGGGCCGATTTCACCAGCCTGTGGTCTTCCTATGGGCTCTTCTATGGCAAATGTACATCAAGTTCACAGTAGTGAAAATCAGCTCTTTACGCAGCAGTTTATAAAAGTTGAACTTGGGTAAATCCTCGCTTCTAAGACTGAGGGAACTTCTATGTGATTTGCCTGCCATTTTTGTTCTAGAATATTTTCCATTGTGCCCAATCTCAAGTATAGAGTGTGCAGCCAGATCTTACGGAAATTTTTGTATAGGTGAAGGAAACGTGAAATTGTTCTGTGGGCTCTTCGACATTTTGTAGCAAAATATCTTAAGGAAATTGTGTAAAAGTGTTGTAAACAATCCGATTAATTGTAGTGAGTATTGGTGATTAATGTGTACTGTAGGTCACATCTGATCCAACCTCAGACTTTTCAGTATGAAATTCTAGTGTGTTAGGGATTTGCTTCTATATACATTGTTCTTAACTCAGAATGTAGATTTTTGTATTATTATTCTTATGAGTCATCCTTATGAGGAATATTTAAACAGAAGACTTAGGAATTTGGAAGAGAAAAGGGCAGGAAAGTGTCTGGCACAGTGGAAGTGAGTTTTTCATTGGATTTTGGGGAGAGGAAGCAGGGAAAATCAACCTACCTACAAGCTTGCATTTAGAGGATCGCCCAGACCTATGTCAGATAGAGTCATAAAAGCATCTCCAGGGGGTTGATGGGACAACATTAATCTGAGGTGGATGCTACCAAATTCCAGCCCGAGATTAAAAAGACCAGGTTGAATATTTGTATAACAATTCAGATGTGGGCAAAATACCTCTTAGCACTTATATTCTGTGCTGCAAAGCAGAGAATACAAATTCTGAATATCTCATTGAAATGCCAAGGAGTGTTCGCAGCCTATAAGGTTTCTAGAGAATGAGGGATGGAAATTAGTTAGCGATGCCCATTCCCTATTATTACTAATTTAAACATGGAAGAGAGCCATTAACAGCCTTTTTATTGTGAAGGTCTTCCTAATGGCTCTTCCAAGGATGTTCCCACAAGGGTTTCCTGTCCCCACAGGAGGGCGTTGGAGAGACCTGGCTGTAACAGGGTGGGGAGGCATCACTATTGTGTTAGTACTTCCGGATTAAAGCATTATACTTAGGCATAGTTATTGTCTACTAAACAAAAGTTAAGATGTTGAAATCCCCAACAGATACTGCAGTTGATGGAGACTTCAGATTTTTTAAAAAGAGAATTAATGTTTCTTGCTTGTCCTGTAGTGGTTTATAAGATATTGTTATTGAGGGACAAATGGATAAACATACCTTAGAAATAATATAGGTCAAGAGCTTTAGCTCAGACATTTTAATTTTACTGCCTTTAGTAATTAGCAGTCTTTTTCTATCAGAAAAGAAAAAAAATAAGCTCTTTTCCCTTACTTTTTGCAGGAGAAAAACCCTACAAATGTACATGGGAAGGATGCACATGGAAGTTTGCTCGGTCTGATGAACTAACAAGACATTTCCGAAAACATACTGGAATCAAACCTTTCCAGTGTCCGGACTGTGACCGCAGCTTCTCCCGTTCTGACCACCTTGCCCTGCATAGGAAACGCCACATGCTAGTTTGAATGTCTCCGTCTCCGCCTCGGCACGCGGCTCCCCACTCGCCCGGCTCTCTCTGTCCTCCCTCCCGTTGTCTAACTCATTTTTTACATGTACATTTTAATTTTGATTCAGCTGGTCTGAATCTCTGAATTTATATCAAACTTCCATATGGTCAGTAGTAAATATTCTCTAATCCTCCCTCCTTACCACGGGTCAGACCTAAAGAATGTGAACACTTTTTTTTTCCGGGGATGCTAAGCAAACCCTTCTTACAGATAAGTTTAATGTAATGAGAACAAGGGAACATATAAACTAACAGAACCAGTTGTCAGTTTGTCCATGTATTCCTCAAAAGAATGTCAAAGTAAATGTGTTAGAAATACAGTATCCAGCCTGCTAGTCCTTGCCAGAGACAGTCATACCTCTGAGCCCTGTGATCGCATTTTGTGCTGCACAGGGAAAAGACAGGTGGGCCCCTTCACAGGTCAGCTAGATGGGCAGCAAGATTCCAGGCGAGAATAGTCAGCTCTTCCATTATCCTTCCCCCATCTTGCTTGTCAAGTTAGATTTATCACTTCGACATTAGGTCCTTTACCCTCCTTCGTGCCTGCAGCTAATAAGGCAGACTTTGCCATCAGTGGAAGATAAGCTAGAGTTGTTGATGTAGGGAGGTGATCTGTGAGTTCAAGGGGTGGATGCTGTATTTGCACGGCATGGAGTTGGAGCAAAGGGGCATTGAGCAAGGGGGCAGAGGAGGAAGCCAGCCAGGGGTTTTCAGTGAGATGTCATCATTTGGTTAGCTGTGCAGTGCGTTCCTAGAGCTTCAGTCTCTGCATATTCAGCTGTGCAGAACCGTCCAGCCAAGCCAAAAACTGATAGGGTTGCCCATGCACCGATCTCCAGTCCTACAGATGTCCTTAATGTAGATCATCAAGCATTGAGAGTAGGGACGCCACAAAAATATTTGCCCAGTAATGGTGAAGAATCTTTTGGACAGGCGTCTGAATGGCCTTCTTTACCAACCTACTGAGAGCCCTTTTGCAAACAGGGAAACATTGAGTGGTAATTATATTCCCATATCAAATTACTCATATAACTTTCATACAGAAAGTCTGTGAGTAACAATGAGTGCCAAATTGGCTGTCATTGATGTTCATGACACATATCACAGATAAGCATCTGCTAAATAGATTCATTAAGACCTGAGTGACGCTATTTGTAAATAGTTGTGAAGCACACAGACCTTTATTGGGGGGACAGATTTCTAAAAAAAAAAAAAAAAATAGAAAATCACAGTTCAGGGATTCAAATATGTAGCTCAACAATTCCCAAAGTTTACTGTTGGAGCTGGCACTCTATCAAGTATCCTGTCAGAAGAACAAACTGAAAATGACTTGTGTTCATGTTCAAGACAAATAGCACCATTATTTGGGGGACATTTCTCAAAAGGAGGCTTTTGAGCATCATGGTCTAAATGCCAATAAAAATAATTCATGTGCAGAAATGCCTTGGTTCTGAATTTGAAGGAAGTGACAACGGTGGTCAAAAGTGGGCACGTGACCAAATGCCCCTTCATAAAGGATGGAGAAGAGAAGAATGGAATCCTGAAGATTCGTCCGAGCCACAGCTCAGGATCCAACTCCACTTTAACTGGGAGGAATACACTGTTTTCAAAGCATCAGTGAAGAAGTGATTCTGGAGGCCTGCGCATTGTGTGGGGAGCTTACTTCGGCGCCATGTTAATGAAAGTAGTTGTAAGGACTGCACACCTAGAGGTCCCACTCAACAGCTCTCTGAACCAACTGAAAGGAAATGTACAGAAATGCAAAATAATTTGTTATCTGGCACTTGGTTTTTACTTTTTTTTTTTTTTTTTAAGCACTGCGAAATTCACTTAGAATATTAAAACATCCTAATTGGGCTTTTTCTTTGTTGTGTGGTTACAACTAAGATATGAATTGAAGAATAAAAAAAATAGCTCTTGAGAAAGTAGGTATTGTCTGTATTGTAAATACTTAGTTACATTCATGCCAAAGTCTTTATTTCTTGAAATGGTTCTTCCACAACACACTGAAGAATTAAGTTTGAATGCAAGGGACTTTAAATAGTTTTGATGGAGAAAACCAGTTTATGTATATTCTAACCACAGAAGGTGGGAAGGGGGATGAGAAAGGGTAGAGTTGATCTTTCTATAATGAGCTTTGAGTCTGAGTCCAATTAATAGAAAGCTTCATGGGTTCTAATGAAAATGTTTGCTATGGCATATCAAAAGTCTGTTCAAAGTACAAGCAAAACCCTGCAGAGACTATTACATTATACTTAGCTTGCTTACCTTATGTTAACAGTTCATTAACTAAGTTCCACTTTAACTCAAAGAACCATCCAGAGACGCCATCATTCTCTGTTCCCTTGCTGGTCTACATACTTTTGTTACCAATTAGCTCTCCAAATGTCCCTTTTATATATATATTTGTATCTTACTATCGTAGTTGAGGAATTTAGTTTCTTAGTCATTTTCAGCTGTTATTGTGGGAGACCTCAAATAAAATTAAGATGCCCTGGAGTGTGTGGTTTTAGTGATGTGCCATCTTACTATCAATGGCAATTTTAATTGCAATATTCAAGTTGATGAGGATGATTTGTAAGCATGGAGCTAGTGTTGTACAAATTGTTATTGAATTTATTCAGTTATTATCCAAGTGTCAGAAAAATTAAATCTGAATCCATCATATATTAGAGTTTTAAAATGTGAATCTACATCATAAATGGGCATTAAACATTCTGAAGCGCCTTGTTTGGAGAATGTCAGCAGCATAGCTACGTTCGGCTAATGAAATGCTGAACATGCAGAAGCTTCGAGAGCCTTGGAACAGGATTTCAGGGAACTACATATGTACATGTATATTTCATTATTAAACACCCACCTGCACTATCAGTCTTGCACTAATGTGGAATTTAAAAGACTAGTATATTGCTGATACTGTATATCTTCACATCTTTCCTGGTTAGATTGTTCTAAAGACAATCTCAAAGGTCTAAAGTTTTAAAGTAAATCCATTGGTTTGGAAATACTATCATCTTGAAGGAATCGCTATCATACATGAAGTTGCTCAGAGCGGTATTTATTCTCTTCTTGGTCAAGGTTAACAATTTCTAAATGATTGCAAATCCACTTATGAAATAATACATTTACAAAGCCATTTTCCACGCATTAAACGAGGGCTACAATATTATGTTTTACAAATACTAGCACTTTTTTTTTTTTTTTTTTTTGCTGATATGTACTTAGTGTTAGAGGGTCAAAGTAATCTTTCTGCTTAGCATCTCTTAAACCATGCCTGCAAATATAGCAGGATTATTACATTTACAGTACTTTAATACTTGTATAAACTATGCAGAAATTTTTAATAAAGTGTAATATATTTTATAAGCTAATAAGACTGAATGGGTAAAGGTTTTTAGCATGCATTAGTATACTTGCAAATACTGAAACATTTTGGTAATCTTTCTTACTAAAGATGTGAATGTTTAATGTACCTTCTCTGTTTCTACTCTGTAGTCCAATGGGAATTCAGTAATGACATTTTGTCATGTCAAACTGTGAACATAAATTTGTACTGTACAGTCCTCATATACTATATACAGTATGCAATATATGTATTATATACTTGTTAATAAAACCATCAGAATATTAAATGTGATCATGTGATTACTATAGATGCAGTGATCACAAGGAACAAAACTTAGCAATGTAACATGTGAGAGACTGCTCAGAAATTCCCAAGCAAATCACTCTGATAGGCAATCCTTGTTGATGGGAAAGAAAAACAGATCTAATTGGAAGATGCACTAAAGAAATTAACTCAGCCCTAAAGCATTGTCCCTGGATTTCTGATTATGGCAACAGGGAATCTAAGCACAAACCATAAACCTGCAGACAACCAGGCATAAATCTACAAACTCATCTAATGCATTCTTGGAAGAGTCAGTTATTTATGACCCTTACCTGCTTCCAAAAAATGTCAGTGCCTGTGCCTTGTATTGAGGTATGTGTTAAATGCTTTGCTTTTTAAATAAGATAAAGGATTCATAACTGGTGAGTCAGGCAGGGGACAGTAAGTGCATTAAAGTGAATAATTCTGGATAAACATTTTTAGTAAGCCATGTCCACGAACACTGCTATGTCTGCAGCATCACAGGAACACTTCGTTTCTGATAAGGATGTAGAGTTATTTTGTGAAAAGCAAAATGTAATTACCTTCCCTGCACCCCCACTCTCCCTAAACACAACTGTAACTGAGATATTGGCTTGTTCAGTCTCAAGCAGCTAACTCCAGCCCGAAGTTCATCTTAATAAAACACAAGATAATGTCCGGCTGGCACTTACCACGTGACTCACCGTCACAGGCTGGGGCTTGGAAGGAAGTTGGGAGAAGGAAATTGCTTTCATACTGAGATACATGACTACAAGCTCAAAAAGGTACTGTATGTAACTCATGTCTGAAAGGAATGTTGGCTTGGATTAGTCTAGATGGTTGGCTGTAATGCTTATATTATATTTCCTATACAGGAGGGATGACCTTTGCTGAATTCAAAATGAGACCAACTTAGGAGGTTGTATGTTAAAGCTGGATTCTGCCCAGGTGAGTGATGAGGATGTGATAAGTATAGATTTTATGAGAAACTATTGAGGAATGGTTGAAGAAAATAAGGATGTACAGTGCATACACACACACACATTCATAATCATTGCCCAATATTTTAAATGCTGTTGGGTTGAAGAAGAAGGGATTGGGAGCCTTGCTGGGGGCAAGCTAACAATTCTAGTGTGCATTAAAGAAAGGAAGTGGCTCTGTTCAGATGGTAGTAAAAGCATATAGATGTATAAGTTAAGCTATTCAAGACTAGAGTGACGTGTATGTGTGCCTGTGTGTGCACAAAACAATGAATTGCCCTTCCGGGGCACATTCATTTTGATGTGTAAATTGAACCTGTTATCATTTCCTTTTATCTGAGGTGGCCACGGTCATGATGGCTAGTAATGGTGCAGTATCTATGTAGAGTGACTCCCAAATTAGTATGACACATATTGTAAATTAGAATTCTTTTTAAGATTATTACTTAGGGGTGTAGGGGTGCAGTTCTCACCAAATTTAGGTAGACATGTTTATTGCTTTGAATGCTTCTGCTCATTACATCCCTGGTTTTTCATTTCCTATGAGCATCCTGAAGGGTCTGGATTAAGGAGAGAAGACAGAAGCTGAATCTTCAGGCTCTTAGACCATATCTCTTTCACACTGAATGCATTTGATGTTTCTTCCTTCTCTCAAGACTTAGTGTATTCGCTTTCTCCAGAGACATAGGACCAGTATTCCCCTGCCCCAACTCAGGTCTCTGGGACTCTCTGGAAGTCCATCACTGTCTTATTTCAATCCTCCACAGCAGCCGCCAGGACCATCCTTCCAAAACAAAGATCTGATCATGTTGCTGCCCCCCCCCCCCCCTTTAAAAGACTTCCATGGCACTCGCTGGCACCTGAACTGGTTCTTCTTAGTTCAGCCCTCCCCTCCCCCTCCCCAAGCCATATCTGTTATCATTGATTGAGCATGTTCTGTATGCTCAGCACTATTCTAAGCACTTGAGGGTGTTAATCAGTTCAATTCTCAACCCTGTAAGGCATGTAACTATTATCATTCTCTTTATGCAGATGGAACACATACTACACCTAACAAACTCAGGGGAGGCCTAAGTGGTGGTGGCCTTGCTAATCCAGTAACCACATAGGATGGTCTGAAATTACAACTTTTTAACTAAAAGCAGATTATGGTGGATAGTCACGTCCTAAGCTAGAATCCTCCCTCACAAAAGTCAATCTTTACCTTAATTGAGCCTGTCTATTGTCTTTTTGCACCTACTATACCAGAATGTCAAAGAAATCTTCCTTTCTCTGGACCCCTCAAAGCACAGGTACCCCCTCCCCCCGGCCGAAACCACAAATCCCCTTGTTGTTATTGCTATCGTGTTACCTGTTGACACTTAACTATCTTGTACCCATCTGTGAAAGGGAAGGATGAACCTATCCGCTTTACCCTTTGCGCAATCTCAGAAATTCCCCAGCTTTGCTTTCTCCCGCCTTCCTAAACTATCACCGATGGATTTCATGTAACCCACTATTGTCTTCTCTTTTGCTTATAATGTATAAAATAAGTGCAAACTGACATTTTTCTGGAGCATTTACTCAATCATCTGAGATTATGCTTCCTGCAAATTGTCATCAGTTTGGCTCAAATAAACTCACAAAAATTATCTATAGGTTTAAATGTTTCTTACAGTGACTGTCACAAAGATAAGAAGTAGAAGAGCCAGGTTCAGGTTCAGGCTGTCTAACTCCAAAGCCTGCTCTCTTAACGATTAACAGATTTCTCCTCTGAATGACCCCCAGGTTATTTTGCTGCCTCCTCTCAAAACCCAAACCATATCTGCTTGCCTTTGCTCATCATGGGCCATCTTCTGAGATGCCCTCCCCACTATCCCAGGCCCCACTCAACCATTTCTTAACTAGAAAAATACTATTAATTCTTCAATAATTGCACAGCCAGAACTCTCCAAATAGTGAGGAGGGAAAAAATTTGTTGATTTCCATAAATGAAGCTTTGATAGATTTTTTTTAATGTCAGGTATATTGAGGTATAATTTACATAAAGTAAAATAATCTTTTGACATTAAATGGAAAATTCAAAAGAAACAAACAGGGAGAAACCAAGATGGCAGCATAGGTAAACACTGGAATTGCGGCCATGCACAACCATTTTAAAAAAACAACGAAAAGAAAAAACGGACACCACCCAGACCCACAGGAAGGCTGGCTGAGTGGAAATTCTATAACTAGAAAGAGACTGAGACGCAGAGGAGGTGTGGAAATAAAGTGCAGCGGTACGGAGGTGCGCGCAAAGGGGCTTGCGGAAAGGGCTGGCAGCATTTTGTACCGGAGGGAGAGGCAAAAGCTCCCGACGGCTCTGAACTCCAGTTCCAGGCAAGTTTCTGGGGACTCAGAACCATACGGGCAGGAGCTGGACTGTCTGGCACCATCGGGCACTGGGAGGAACTCCAGAGCGGCTTGAGACCCCATGCCTCTTAGAGCAGGGCTGAGAATGGGCCATAGCTGGTTGTTCCACCTTGTAGACTCCCCGAGAGCCCACCCCTCCCAAGCTGTGGGCAGGGGCTTTTGCATATAAAAGGCTAAGTAGCCGCAGGCAAAGGTTAAAATAGCACCTCCTTGGAGATACAAGTGCCAGTGTATCCAGGGGTCTGAGTGGTACAATCCTAAATACAACTCCTCAGATTCATAAGGGACACACTCAGGGCACACTCTGTGAGCACCAAAGCCCCACTGAAACAACTCTTGCCCCATAAGGGTGTCTCCAGCACAGAAGTTCTCCCATTGTAGACACAGCTGATTCGTATAACCAAGTGGCGTGGTGGTCATTTCCTCTCAGTGATCACCTAACACAGAAAGACACACTATCAACCCAGGGAAGCAGCCAAAATGCAGAGACAAAGAAACAGATCACAAATACAGAAAAGGAGGAAAGCAAATGACAGGATATAGAGTTCAAAACCATGATTATAAGGTTTTTCAAAAATTTTCTAGAAACTGCTGATATACTTAGTGAGACCCTCAATAAATCTAATGAGACCCTCAAGGATATGAAAAAGGACCAACTAGAAATTAAGCATATACTGACTGAAATAAAGAATATTATACAGAGATCCAACAACAGATTAGAGGAACGCAAGAATCAAGTCAAAGAATTGAAATACAAAGAGGCAAAAAATACTCAAATGAATAAGCAAAAAGAAAAAAGAATCCAAAAATATGAAGACAGTGTAAGGAGCCTCTGGGACAACTTCAAGCGTACCAACATCAGAATTATAGGGGTTCCAGAAGAAGAGAGAGAGCAAGATATTGAAAACATATTTGAAGAAATAATGACAGAAAACTTCCCCTACCTGGTAAAAGAAATAGACTTCCAAGTTCAGGAAGCACAGAGAATCCCAAACAAAAGGAATCCAAAGAGAACCACACCAAGACACGTCATAATTAAAATGCCAAGAGCAAAAGACAAGGAGAAAAATTTAAAAGCAGCAAGAAAAAAGCAGTCAGTTACCTACAAGGGAGCACCCATATGTCTGTCAGCTGATTTCTCAACAGAAACTTTGCAGGCCAGAAGGGAGTGGCAAGAAATATTCAAAGTGATGAATAGCAAGAACCTACAGCCAAAATTACTTTACCCAGCAAAGCTATCGTTCAGAATTGAGGGTCGGATAAAGACCTTCACAGACAAGAAAAAGCTAAAAGAGTTCATTACCACCCAACCAGTATTATATG